>MU191936.1:0-16970 GCA_016904865.1 Pissodes strobi
CACCAATTAATTACAGGCCTTAACGTATGGCAATTTACTCCACGGTCAAGTTACCGGTAGGACACAGTTAATAAACAATCTGTTCGAGTAAAGAAAATTTCATAGGCCGCAATAAGAAAAAAAATAACGCAAAGTCTACTAGGCTGTAACAACACTAGTAGTTATCTGATCTACGGTTATCCAACGTAAGCCAGAAATCGTGAAAACTGAGAATAATAATAAAACTAGTTCGACCTGTAACGTTATTGCGTCAGTCATATAAAAGTTCAAAAAAAATCGATCCAAAATCTGATTTATTCTAGATCAACGGATCTATCTGAATTTTAGAATTTGATCAAATAAAATCAAGCATCTCAGGCCCAAAAATTCAAAGTTCGTTGAAAAGAAAATTTTAATGACTAAATGTTACACAAACCAAAAAAAGGACAAAATAATAATAATTATTAGAGATTGTAGGTTAATTACGCACTATGGCCGCTAAATATATGAAATAATGAAAATAAAATATAAATTGCTGACTTGGCCGACGAGTAACTCCTCAGGCAGCTTCCAGAAAGAACTGCTCACGGTAGGAAGAAGACTTTCTTGACAGGCGAAGGACTGCAAGGCTCTATACAGGTAGTACCGCTAGACAGGCGTAGTCAAGGAACACTCTGTCGCTAACGATGCTCGTCGATAACAATGAACAATCCGACGGCGACGGTAGCAATGGATCCGACGGTGGAATAGATCAACGGTGGCAATAGACCTCACGGTAGAAGTAGACCCAACGGTAGCAGTGGACCCAACGGTAGTCCCCTGTGAAAGAACGCATATTCAAGGTTCCACACGTAACTCTTAATGGACGAGCATTATAACTCAGTAATCAAAATCAACCATCAGGGAAAAATATAAATCAGAATTCAAAAAAAAAAATTACCTGTGTAGGGGTAGCCAGTTGCTTAACGCAAGACGGCTTTCAGTTGGGCAAGTGGGCTTCTGTAAGAGATTAAAAAGGGAATTAAAATTCCGCCCACGTGCGTCACAAAATGATGGCGTTCACAGAGAGACAAAAAAGAAAATGCACAAAAAAAAAACTCAACTCACCTTGCTAAAAGCAGCACTCAAATCCCACAAAGGGCAGTTTCAGAGACCAACACTAAGAAAAGATAAGGCACAACTAAAGAATGAAACTGTTAAAATGACCCGGTTGGAAAAATCCCATTAGCAGGTAAAAATCAAAATTAGTTCCAAGCGGCGGCCAATATAACTGCTTGACTCACAAAGGTCGTAGAGAGAGGGACGCCAGTAAACCGACAATTCAAGAAGCAGGCTCGGAGACTCGCTCTACCAATACAGCACGATTAATCACATGTTCCTTTCAATAATTCATCCAAGGGAATTAAACGATAAAAACCTGGGATTTCGATGCATAGGCATCCTCCAAAAAAAACTACCCAGAGTAGCCAAAAGCGCATTGTCATTAAGCCACTTCAATTAATAGAATTCCCAATTATTCAGAGACAATTAAAATGAATGCGTGCGACGCTCAATCCCATCAACCAATCACAAAACAGTATGCTACGGAGCCGGAAACAGGGTCTTTTACCATCGACTCTATCTTCACGCGCTAAATTCAATTTGTTGAAAATCGAATCGTTTCGGAGCGCGGGTTTATTTAAATTTCTCGATCGAGAGAACGTCGAAGCCAGATCAGCCGGAATATCTACGAGGGTTTTCCCGTTATTACCCACGAATGCGTTCGGAACCATATGAAGGGTGACGAATTCTAGGGTGATTTACGCATCGATATACGCTATACAAAACGGCCTGTGACACTCCGATTTGGACTCGCTGGTAACCAAGAAGTTTGTGTCATCCGCATATAACACAAACAGATTTCCCGGGTATATAACAATTAAACAGACTAGGGGACAAACACGAGCCCTGGGGGTATCCCGATTCACCTCTTGAGTCGCGGATTTAATACCGTTAACAATGACGCATTGCTTTCTATTTGAAACTTATATTCGAACCCATGAATTGGCTGGGTCTCTGATACCCATATTATTAAGCTTTTTTAAAAGTAAGTCATGATCGGCGGTGTCAAATGCACGATTCATATCAAAGAAAAGACCTAGTATTGCTTGCCTATCATTTAAATAATTATAAATATGTTGCAGAGCACTGTCTAGTGCTGTGTTGGTAGATGAATTAGCTCTAAAACCGTTTTGACATTTTGGCAGCAATGAATTGTCCTCCAGATAATTAGCAAGTTTCTAATTAAAGCAAGATTCAAAAAATTTTGCTATATGACACTGAAGAGCTACCGGGCGATAGTTTTCCATGTCGAGCATACTGCCTTTGTGTTCAAAAATTGGTATGACCTTCGAAGTTTTAAGTAAGCTCGGGTACTTACCCTGTATAAAGCACAAATTGATTAAGTCCGATAGTATAGGGGGAATGATGTGCTTTATAGATATAATAATGGATGCCGGTCTGATAATAATGGTGTTTTGGAGATGGTACCGTCAGAGGGTTTTGCCACAAATGAAATAAATAGGACAGATGAATGTTCTAGGGATGATCAGGTCAAGATATATACAAAAATTGGCTCTAGAAATCTATCAGAAGTAGCACCCCAAAGTGTACCAGTTCTTTCATTATGTAATACCAACCTTAGCCTGCAAGATCATTTGCATAGGCCTTCCACTCCTATTAGAAATGGAAAAAGACAAGTTGAAAAGGTACCATTTGTTTTGACTTTACCAACCTATAAAGGAATGCAAGAAAGAAAGGAAACAGAGAAGTTAAATTTATCTCTACAGAAGGAAAATAGATAAAAAGAGAAAGAGCTGCAAAGAAAAAAGAAAGAAGAAGAGAAGCTTAATAAGAAAACGAAAACAAGAAAAAGAAAATTAAGTAACATTGAAAACATTATTAGTATAAATAAATCACCATCTAGATCACCATTTGCTGATGTCAATAGTCAACCTAATAAAATATTTAAACTGCACGCCAGGAGAAACTTAAGTTTTGACGTAAGCGCTGACGAAAATGAAAGACTAGGAGAAGATATTACAGATCACATTTCATTTGAAGAATATTCCCTACACCAGTTTACAAATAAACCACTTTTTGAAGGGTTGTGTTTTTCATGCACTCTGAATTTACAGCAAAAAAATGTGGTATAAAATGTTCAATGTGTGCAAGGCCCTATCATATTAAATGTATTGATAAAAAATTTTTACATAAGTCTAATTCTGATACGTTTACTTGCCTAACATGTTGTAAAAAGATGTCTGATAAAGTTTAATGTCTCTATTTCGTGAGCAGCTTTTTGCGTTTCTTGTTTTTATATTTTAAAATTTATTTTTAGCCATAAAATAGCATATATCTATCTGTCAAACATCTTCTGAAATAATGCTTGAGGTAATGTATTTTCTATTTGTTTTTAGTTTAAGGCAGCTCTCTGATATTTTTATTTTTTTTTAAATATTATCCTTGAATATTTTTTTTGCCATAAATAGCAGACATTCAATATTTTGTTAAGGTAACATGCTCTTAAAAATGCCTACTTAAATGTTTGTTAGTTTTGATGTTTTATTTTATTCTTGGGAAGCATTTTGTTTGTTTCTTTTAATGTTAAAAAATAGATTTTTTTTGCCATACAATACCATTTGTCACCAGGACCTAGAAAGTCAAGGTGCCAATCACCATATTCACGGGGCCAATGTGTAGTTTTAAATATATTTATTTTTTATAATTTCTTGGTTTGGTTATTTATTTTCCTAATTTTTGTACAAAATTACTTTTGTACCAGGAATTTAGACGCATATTCTTTACTTTCATAGAATCTTGATTACATAGGAATTTATCCGAAAGGTATCCTTAAGGGGCCAATAATTATATCGCTTAGCCTATACAATTTACAACAGTAACAAAAATTAAAAACATTACAGACAATAAATAAACCGACACTAATATCATGCATTACCTACCTCCTCGTGTTCTAATAACTGCTGCCATGCGACGCCGACGTGGTAAGGCTTGAGGAGTGTTTTCCCACCATTCGAGAAGAGCAATTCGAAGATCCGGAATGCTTAACGTATCCTACACATACCACACATGCTCACTCGGGTTTAGATCAGGACTACGTGAAGGCCAGTCTAATCGTTGAATGTCCAGTCCATCCAGATAATCGTCGACGGCATTTGCGAGATGAGGACGGTCAATATCGTAAATAAAACAAAAAATTTTACCAACAAATGGAGCGAAAGGAATGCCATGGTCCGCTAAACATACCACGATATAGCGGTTAGCAGTTAAATTCGAGTTATCTACGCGCATGTAATGAAATTCCAGTCCTCACTATAAAAGATGTTTTTGGAGATATGCAACATGCAGAAAAACACTAATTGTAAAGTTACTAGGCAACATAATACCAACTAAAATGTAATTGTTTTATTTTTTGCCATTGTTGTAAATTGCATATTTCCCCTTAAAAATTAATGTTTACCTTAAAAATAAAGATATTGGTATCAATATGAAAAGGAAATGTTAAAAAATTACGAGGCTTAAAAATGTCATACACAGACCCATTATTTTAACGATAAAGTCTTTCACAGAGCGCTTAGAAATTTGGGGAAAAATAGAACTTTTGGTTTGGTGTTATACAGCACCAAATTCATTAAAGTTTTCTGCAAAATCGACATCAGATGATAATCATGATAACTCCTTGAACTTGACTTGAGAAAATAATTATCAGAATAGATGCAAAACTTAAATAGCTTTTAAGATTGACTTTGAACGAAATGCTGTTTGTCCGTTTTTTTTTGTCTAGGAGTGTTATATTTTAATTGCCATTCTTTTGCATCCATAATATATTATCATATTTTAAACCGGACGTTTCGGATTTGAGTTCCCATCATCAACTAAGCATCTAGACATTTCGTGTCATCGTTAATAGGTTCTTATGTGAGAGCTTCTTATCTTATCTATGTCCAACATATTATTGCTTACAGGAAAATTACAGGTATTTTAATTGTTTTGTATAAAATATAATAATCACAACAAATCAATTATTGATTTGGTGAGACTAAAAGTGTTAGAATTGAAATACAAAATCAAGGTCCTTACAAAACTTGAGCTGACGCTGAGAGCACAAAGCCGAAATATCGCATTTAAAATCTGAGAGTATGACTTTATGGAGATGGAATATAGTAACAGTTGAAAAGAATATCTGATACCTCTTGTTAAACAAAGGCAGGAAAAAATTGAAATAATTTTTCAAAATTAATTTTTTCTCACAATTTTGATAATTAAAAAGGCCAATTCGGATTTCTTTCGCCTCTTTGTTACAATTCGACCAATGGTAATGGTCGAATTTTGAACTTTAATTATTTCGGTACTGTAGAATAGTTGGAGGTTTAAGGATTTTAATGCCAATGCAAAGATGCATATTGTGATTATACAGGGTGGCCCAAGGTAAATTTTGTACCTCAACTTTCATTCAGTATTTAAAAAGGAAATCTCAAGAAACGTTAGAAACTGTCGATCACTGATGTTAAAGCGACAATATTTTATTATATTTTTAGCGCTTTATCCCCTAAGGAGGAATGACAGTTATCAAAAACAGGGACCAAGTACTAACCGTGGAATTCATGGCTAATTAACCTAAAATAGAAAATTCACTCCCTTCATTCCTTTGATACACTTACACATACACGTCGGGCACATTTTTTCCGGGTGTCGTTCGTTGAACGTAGTCGCTGTTACTCGCGCATTGTCGTTATTTCTGCAAAAAAATTGACCATTTCTACCATTTAAACCATGGAAATAACCATTTTGATTTTACTAAAAATTAACAATCGATTTGACACAAATCTAACCTTGTTAAATCGGACACATGCTCATCTTTTTTAAGAAATACAAAAAAATTTGGAGGAACATTGCTTAAATATCTGATAAGATTTGAGTTAATGTTTGAGTAAACCCTTTTTTAATTATTTTTCGAACTCTCATTTCGTTATGGATGAAAATATTGACGCAAAATTTTAGGGCTATGAAGTACTCGATGAGACCTTCAAAAATAAGTATCGCATGACCCCCCTCATATATTCAAATTTCCGAGGTCGTACTTACTCCTGTTAAGGGGTTGAAGCTACATAGATAAAAAAAAAATTGAGCGAGTCTGCTAGTACTCGAGACACGGATCTGTAAATATATCATCGACATGAAAATCTAATGCCACCTTAGACCGCGTGACGCCTGAATATAGCCAACCACTTATTTGGAATTGGTTTCCTATCTTCTGGCGTTAGAAAGAACACGTTTTACACTAACGGTTACAGACACCTGCATCTAGCCGGACCGTTCAAGATTCCATCATTCGCACATGGTGTTGAGTATGCGTATTTGCGTAACAACGCCAACGTTATTAGTGTTGTAATATGTTTTGAATGGTGGGCAAGGGAATATATTCGCGGAAATACATGCGAGCTGCGAACAGGAACTAACCAACACTCACCCAAGGCATGCCCAAAATCAGGAAAAATTAAAAAATGCAGTACGACAATCCAATTTTACATCTTTCCCAACAACGATTCACACAAACAATTATTTGTGGTATTAGGTAGTATGCGTACATAAGTCCCATCGGGGAGTAGCAGTAAGATATTCAATTCAATTGCTACTTTTTGAAACCGCCAATTGAGTCGCTGTAATCGCGACCGATGTTCGAATGATGGAAACATGCACAGTCCGGCTAGATCAAGTGGTTACAGACAGTTTGCAAGACACATTCCCCTCACAGATACCGCCTGACGTGCGTTGTTTAATGTTTGCATTTATAACGTTTGCATTAGAATGTCTAATATTACCCTTCACGCATAGTCCTCAGCTCGCTTCGCCCGCTACAGGGCCGCAACGAACAAAAACTAACCAAAACTAACCCAAGGCATGCCCAAAATCAAGAAAAAACTTTTTAGAAATATAACCTCAAGAAAAAAAACACCATCGGGAATCGAACTCGGGCCGCCGAACCAGAGGTATATAGCATCTTAACTATTGAAACACCAGAGCACTTGTAAGCAATTCATTGCATCGTAAAGACATAGGTAAAGTAGGAATGCAATCTAACAAGAACACCCGATGCCTTCCGACAAGTCGGGAATGTATTTTGCAAGCTGTCTTTATCCGATAGTCGTTTTACAAGGAAGCGCTGAAGTAGACTGCGCATGGTTATGATGTCACATCCGGGTTTCACACTTCCGTCCATTTTCTCGAGACTTACCCTCATACCGCCGCGTAAGATGTTTACACATCAAAAATGGTGAAACATATTTCCCCCTAGAATCAAAAATCGGGGTGCTAAGTTTTCGTTGAATTAGCTTGTTTATCCGTAGGTAATATTTTTATTGCCCTGAAATATCTTCCTGTCAGATAATATTAAATAAAGAAAAACAAATTTAAAATCTTTGGTCAACATTCATATTTTATTCCATAAATCCATCTATAAATTATTAAGTTTAAACAATATTTACAAGATAGTCTTTCTATAACTAGTACGTTTTGGACTTAATCGGGATACCTTATTTATTTAGCCTTAAAATTGCTCTAAAATGTTTTAGAAAACAAAATCTATGTTGCAGGATAAATTCTGCAAAGAACCTAATAGCATCATTTCTGTGCAAAGCAAATAAAAAGACTATTGGCTAAAAGGTGAATAAATTTATAACTATTTATCAAAACGCAATTCTCAAAAAGTGGACACGCCTTTTATGGAGCTAATTCGATGACTGTCAGAAACTTGCAATGTGTAGCAATGAAATGAAGGCGCAAGCAAGGGTTTAGGCCTAGATGACTAGTCCACTTTTTGAGAATTGCATGGGTAAAAAGGCAAACAATACTAGCTAATAGTAGAATTCGCATTTATTGAACTATTTGCGAATTGCGATTAATTGCTGAACGGGAACTGGATGAAAATGAAAATGGACAACCAAGATATGAATGAACAATAGATGAGGCAATAAATGAAAGAAACATTAAATAAATACAAGATACATGAGAACAGTAAAAAAATTAACGGTGTTCGCGAACACATAAAGGTGACAGGCAAATTTAAAAATAATAAATACAAAAATAATTAATCGTAGTTATTATTCGTGAATACGTATGTTTATTCTACCAAATACAAAATAAATCGACGTTTGTTGTCGTAACTAATAACATATTCGGAAAAAGAAAGAAATGCCCTTCCTTCCTGTTAAAGTATAATTGACTTTTTCGCTACGGTTAATTCTTATTTTTTTTCTCTTCTATGTTGGGGATGGTAAATGCTGAACAATCCTAGCATGCGATTATATTAATATCAATCACATGCATTATCTAATTTTGGTAATAAGTATGCTCACGGATAGAGGACACAAGAGGAAAAATGGACCAAAAATGTCGTTTTTCAATCAAAAGTCATTCTTGATAAAAGTTCTTGCTTCTCGAAAAAACAGGGTCCAAGAAGAGAATTTTGAACTTTTTTTTACATAGGGTGCTCAAAGACTACGAAAACATTAAAGACTATTTAGAGCAAACTATTTTTATTCCTCAATTTATAGCAAAATGACGAATAAAAATGATTTCGAATACAACCCATAAAATAATTTCAAAATTTACACTGAGCATTCCAAGTTTTGTTTTTCTTTAAAAAATTCAGTTAATTGCTAATTTTATCTTTTTCACCTTATTGCTTTATGACAGATAATAACACAATATCAATTATTATATGTCGTTTTGAAAAATAATTCTAAAATGCTGACTCTCGAACAAAAAATACTTTTGGTGCCGTATTATGGAACCGACGACAGCTCAGATATCTACAAAAATGATTTATTGAAAAATTTCCGGGGCTTTCCGTTTTAATACATGAAAAACTGAATCGGCCGAAAATTTTAAAAAGAAGAAGAAACATATTGATGAATATGATGCAATTACAGTTGTCTTAGCTGAGGTAACTGTCCAAAGATTACTGAATCACACATTTGTCATATTATTTCTATCGTTAGAAGAAGTGTTTAGTTCGTTGAACTCCGGGGAGCTGACTGATCTTCATTTAATAACCAAAAGGAGATGTGTTGGAAGCTCTGGAATATGCAAAATTATATACCAAGGTTGATGCTTAAATTATTATTAAATTTTGATGAAGCGTTATTAATTTTTGTCAAGGCTGAACTAACAAAATCCCAATTCAACGTTATCAGAGATGCAACAAAGCAGCATAATTCGAATCTCTATCCAACTTATGAATCCCCTGGAATTGGCCATTAGTGGAGATATAGCTGAGGCAACTGTCCAAATTTTACTCAATCACAAACTTGCAATATTATTTCAATCCTTAGAAGAAATGCTTAGCTCGTTGACCTCCGGAGAACTCTGGAATGTGTAAATATAAACAAAGGTTTTCTTAAACCAGTGTCTCAGATGCAAATATTTTCTTTCCTTCTCTTGTCTCAATACAAGTGGTAATCCAAATTTCAACGAAAAATATGTATCAAATGTAGTTTCGAGCATTAGGCAAGTGGGGCATCAAGGAGAGCATAAAAATATGAAAATTGTACACCAAGCTTGATCTTATTCAATTTTCATCTGATGAAGCATTACCAATTTTCGGTCGAGGCTAAAATAACAAAACTCCAATACAACGTTATCAGAGATGCAGCAAAGCAACATAATCTGAATCTCTATCCAAATTATGCAAAAAACGATGCTATCCCCTGGATTTGGCCATTACTGAAGGTACAGCCGTTTGTTTAGTTCGTTGAACTCCGAATAACTGACTGATCTACATTTAATAATTAACCAAAAGGAGATGTGATGGAAGCTCTGAAATGTGTAAATATAAACAAAGGTTTTCTGAAACCAGTATCTCAGATGCAAGTATTTTCTTAACTTCTCTTGTCTCAGTATAAGTGGTAATCCAAATTCCAAAGAAAAGGTTATATCAAATGTAGTTTCGAGCATCAGTCAAGCGGGACATCAAGTCATAAAAATATGAAAATTGTGCAAGCTTGATGCTATTCAATTTGCATCTGATGAAGCATTGTTAATTTTTGGTCGAGGCTATACTAAGAAAACCCCAATACAACGCTATCAGAGATGCTGCAAAGCAGCATAATTCGAATCTCTATCCAAATTATGCAAAAAAACGATGCTATCCCCTGGATTTGGCCATTACTGAGGGTAAAGCCGAGATAACTGTCCAAAGTTTACTGAATTACATACTTGCCATATTATTTCCATCGTTAGAAGAAGTGTTTATTTCGTTGAACTCCGGAAAATTGACTGATCGTCATTTAATAAATAACTAAAAGGAGATGTGATGGAAGCTCTGGAATGTGTAAATATAAACAAAGGTTTTCTGAAATTAGTATCTCAGATGCAAGTATTTTCTTCACTTTTCTTGTCTCAATACAATTGGTAATCCAAATTCCAAAGATAGGGTTATATCAGATGCAGTTTCGATCATCAGGCAAGTGAGACATCAACGAGGGCTATTCAATTTTCATGATGATAAAGCGTTATTAATTTTTGTCAAGGCTGAACTAACAAAATCCCAATTCAACGTTATCAGAGATGCAGCAAAGCAGCATAATTCGAATCCCTATCCAACTTATGAATCAATTACCTATGTAAAAACTATACTATCTCCTGGATTTTGCAATCACTGGAGGTATAGCTGAGGCAACTGTCCAAATTTTACTCAATCACACATTTGCAATATTATTTCAATCCTTAGAAGAAGTGCTTAGCTCGTTGACCTCCGAGAACTTACTGGTCTTTATTTAATAAATGAAGAAAAGGGGATGTAATAGAAGCTCTGGAATGTGTAAATATAAACAAAGGTTTTCTGAAACCAGTGTCTCAGATGCAAATATTTTCTTGACTTCTCTTGTCTCGATACAAGTGGCGATAAATTCCAAAGAAATAGTTATCTTATGGCAAACTCCTTTAGTTCGTATTCAATTTAAACACGAAACCACGAATACGAATAAGGAGAGGTGGTGAGGCATAAATCTGCCAGCCACTTGCGCACTTAGGACCCATTGTGTCCCCAGAAAGGTTATACAAATCCAACAGTCCTACGGTGTTTATGTAGCTTAGTATGCGGCGTGGATCGCATCCCTTTATGTCGGCTATCGTTGGCCATCGTATCTTCAGGTGAATAACTCCTTGTCTGGCGAGAGCGGGGCAGTCGCACAGAATGTTTTCTGCCATTTTGTCGTCCTCTAGGCATTCTCTGTATAAGGAGTGGTCAACGGCACCTATCGTGTGCAGATGGTCATTTAGTCTGCAATGACCGGTAAGTATTTCTGTCATTATTTTCAAGCTTTCCCTTGATAGTTTTAGAAAATATCTAGTTTTGCATTTACCAGGGCCTGTTAGTGTTGCTTTGGAGTGGCGAAGCCCTTCTGCCGTTTTCCACCAGGTGCTCCATTCTCGAATTGCTGTTTTTCAAATTTGTCCGCGAACAGTGTCCATGGTGAGTGGTAGTATTGGTTCTGGACAAATTGATTTTTTACGAGACGCTTTCTTGGCAAGTGTCTGCTCTTTCATTACCAAGGTTTCCGTAGTGCCCTTTTTTCCAGGCGATGGTTACTCTATTTTCTGCAGATATTTGGTTTAGTGATTTTATGCACTCCTTAACCATCAAGCTTCTGGTCTCCATTTTGTTGAGTGTTTATACAACTGTCTTGCTCTCCGTGACGAACAGTATATCTTTGTTTGTGATTTGCTTTTTCGTCACTTTTCCAGCACTTATCGTTAAGCCACAAAGTTCATCTTGGAACATGGTGCTGAGATTACCTAGTGGTGTCTGCATTTGTATGTCGAGCTCGGGTATATAAACACCTGCGCCAGCTCCTGAGGTTCATTTTGATCCGTCCGTGTAGATGTGAATGTCATAAGTTTCTGACAGATCATTTACTGAGTCTAGTTCGATTGTGAACCGTTTGCCGAAAATATAATTTCTGTGCTCACTCTCATAGCTGGTTGTATGTGGTATGTCTCGTTTAGAACTGTTGCGTGTCGAGGTCCCCAGCTTTTTCCCCTTCACGTACCCATGGAGTTCAAGCGTACTGCGGTTACCTGTGCCTCATTTCTCACGACAATATCTAACGGAGACAGGTTTAAAAGTATTTCCACTGCCTTGGTGGGAGTGGTTTTCATTGCTCCAGTGAGAGCTGTGCATGCTAAATTTTGGAGGCGGGACATTTTGGCTTGAGCTGTTATTTTCATGATCGTGGCCACGAAACTAGCGCGCCATATGCAAATATAGGCCTGGATGATAGCTGTGTATATTCAGTATATGATTTTAGGTGAGAGTCCCCATGTCGATCTCGGACAGCTTTCTCCTACTTAAGATCTAGGTGGCGCTGCCATTTAAGCTCCTTCTCTAGGATGATTCCTAGATATTTTACTTTTTTTGACAGCTTGAGTTGTGCCCCGAACAAAGAGGGTGGATTGAATTTCAATTTCCTCCTTCTTGTATATAGCACAAGTTCTGTTTTGTTATGATTGACCGAAAGTGAGTTTTCCTTCGTTGCACCATATCTCTACTATTTTGAAAGCTCTGTTCATTAACTCTGACAGAACCCCTTCGAACTTGCCCACAACAATGATTGTTGTGTCGGCGTATCCGATCACAAAAAGTCTTGCTTTGTTCAGGTTTTCTATCAGGTTGTTTACGATCACATTCCCGAGCAACGGGGAGAATACGCCTCCTTGGGGACATCCTCTCGTTACGAGTGCTGCGAGAGTTTTGTTACCTATAGTTAGGTTTACTGCTCTAAGTTTCAGCATATTGGCGATCCATCCTCTCATGGTGGGGTGGGTTCTGTGGATTGCTAGTGCCGTATTTACGCTGTGAAACGTAGCCTTATCAAAAGCTCCTTCAATGTCGAGAAACGCTCCGAGAGCGCATTCTTTTCGGTGCAAGGCTTCTTCAATTGTTTGAACTACGCAGTGAAGTGCTGTTTCTGTAGATTTTCCAGTCTGATATGCGTGTTGGTTTTGATGGATATCATGATATAGTAGGGTATCTCCCCACACAGCTTTTCTAGCGTTTTTATAAAAAATGAGGTTGGGCTGATCGATCTGTATCATGTTGGTTCAGAGTAGTCCTTTATTTCTGGTTTGGGTATAAAGGCAACTGTTATATTTCTCCAAGCTTTGGACCAGGCAAGCTTTAAATAGCATTTCTAAATGATCACCCAGAGCCCTGATTCCACAACAATTTTGTCCGGTCCCGGGGACTTAAAGGGTAGCTTTTCTTTTAATAATTTCCAATCGTCTCCGGTTGGGATGTATTGGTTGTTCTCTGGCTATGTCACTTTTTGGATGTTAAAGCGAGGAAAATGTGTATCCAGCAAAAGTTTGGCAGTCTCTTCTTGAGAGGAAGTATAACTTCCATCCCCTTTCCTGAGACTTCCAATTTGTTGGCTGGGATCTTTAGAGAGCACCTTACTTATTCTAGCTGGCTAACTATCTGTGATGGAATTGCAATATATTTAAAATCAAATTTCTTCATTGAATCCAACAAAGATATATTCGTTTATCAAAAATTACTTTTTACAATGATAGATGGTAAAATCTGTAATACTGTCACAGACAATTTCATCCAGTCAAAAATGGTACCTTTGTGGGCTTACTATATTTCAATAAGATTGATCTGGCACTTAATAAGGTAATTTTGGATGAAACGAGATATCAATTCGGATATTATCATCTTTGCATGCTGGACCGCACTTATCCTTGTTAAAGACAGGCTAGAGGAAAGGAGAATGAAGGAAAGGTGGAAATAAATAATAAAATAATCCAAGAGCTATTTCGAAACGAAATGGGTTTATTAATCGATAAACAAAAGCCAAGGTTTGACAGCACGAATGAAGGTAACACTGCTGATCGAATTTTTATTAATCCCGAAACCGCATCAAGGATAACTGGGATTGATGAGAAAATAATTTCTCGATTTAGAATTATTTTATTAACTATTTTTAGCGGTTATTCCATTAAAATCCACTATTTTAAAATTTATTGGCACGTTAATAGTAAGGTAGTCGATTATATCCTTGGTATAATATGTCTGCTATTGTGCATAATAGTTTAATTCAAAGTCCTGTAATAATTGCAAATTCCATTTTACCTGTAGGACAACTTTGGTGAAGAAGTCCAAGAGCTCCGCAATAGAAACATTATAAAATTCGGAGAATCATTTTCTAGGAAATTTTCTAAAAAACAAGGTACCGAAGATATTTCCGATAATCATTTAGTTTCCTTCAAACCTTTAATCTCCAATATGAGAAAACTCAATCCCAGAATGTTGAAAAAATATTCACTTGAAGTAGTAAAGATTTTTTAATGAACCTGATATTCCCAAAAATATTCCCGAGCTACCTGAAGAAGAAATTGATTCTGAAGATTCTGAGAAATTACTAAAATTGCAGTATTCTGAATGTTATAGATTTGATTGTAACTAATATTTTTGTTTAAATAAGGTTTTTTTTCTAAATAAGTCCAAACCAGTTTACTTAAATTATATCGTTTAATGTCCATTTTTTGCACAATTATCGTTTGTTTATATTTACAGGGTGGTGAATATTTTAGGTGGAATCCGAAAACAAAAATAAAAATGGGGATTTATTTGAAACAATTTAAACGTTACGCGTATTTTAAAGTGCACACGTAAAAAAATCGACGGATGGAGCGTTTTTTCAAAAAATTACTTTTATAAAATATATGAATTTTATACAGGCAATTAACGTTTCAGCAACCCACTGAAAATAATATCGACATTTTAAAGCAGCGAATTTTTGAGTTAGTTCAAATGCTTTCACCCGAGGAGATAAGAAGTTATAACCACATTAGACAGCAGTTAGAAAATGCGGCGAATACGGAATATTAATTGTTATTTTGAATTATTTATAAACTATTTTGGAATAGTGAAATTTTGTATGTAAACTTTGTACAGGATTTGTTTTTTTTACTTGAAAAAAATGAGAAATAAAGGTACCTAGTTTACTTTTAACAGTATTTCATGTTTTCGTAGTTTTTTGCCAAAAGTCCAAAATTCTCTTCGTTTACCGTATTTTTTCGAGAAGTAGGAACTTTAGTCAAGAATCACTTTCGAAGTTTTTGGTTCATTTGTCCTCTTGGGCCCTCTATCCGTGGACATATTGTATAAGATAAAATCACAATTAAGTTAAAAATAAATTAAAATAGAACTCAAAGACTTGGAGACTTGTTTCTTATTTAATCATTTGGGATAATTGATAATTTATAATATTATTTATGATGATAGATGGCAAATTACGGCATAATTTGCTAAAAATCCCATATAACTGACAAATTAATGTTTTCCTATCTACTCTTAAGAAGAACAATTTTATATGATTAAACGGGGAGGAAAACTTGTATAATAACTTTAGGGCAGACTTTTAATAATTAAGGTATCCTCAAAAATACATTGTGTCCCAAATCGATAAACATCCATTTTTGTTTCGTTTACTATTAAGAGATAAGGTGTGTAATTTGAAAAGTGGGAATAATTAGATGACATAACATTTAACCCCAAAAATATCAATTTTTAGCATGTAATTGAAAAAGAAAAGAGAAATTGTTCAATTTGAGTATATTAAAAATGTAAAATAGGAACGTCAAATGCTGACCTGCATTGAATACATTTATTTTTATTTAATCTCGAAACACTTGTCAGCGAATTAAACTAAAAAGCATTTTTAATGCCCTGACATTTATAAACAACAATAATTTGTTGTTTATAAAGTTTCAGTATTGATTTTTTAAGTTGATTTGGTGAAGTTTTTTTATATTAATAAGCTACCATTTTGTGTATTACCAATTTGGAACACATTGTGCTTACATAAATTAAGTTGAATAAATTAAAATGATTTTACTCATATAATGAAAAATAATTTAGATCATACATATACCTCTTAGTGTTAACATCTTCTCAAGTAATTAAAACAATTTATATAAAAACAACGCTAGATAAAAAACTTTGGGTTCACTTTAAAATAATGAATCTGAGGATTTTTTAAAGGTATTATCACAAATTTAATAATATTTTCTTAAGCTTAAACTTAATAAATATATTAGTGTTAAAACTAAAAACTAATACAATATTTTACATTCTTAAGTAGATATCACACATTTAATTTGTAGAATTATACATCTATATTTTACTGTAAAAACAATGGTAGTACTTTCTTTTTCTTCACTTAGTAGACTATATTGAACGGTAAAAGAAAGAGCGCTAAGGTGAAAACAAAATTGAACTTAACACGAGAAAATTCAAGTATGTAGTATAGTAGTGCTAGTGGTGATAATACTATAGCATTGGAAAACATTTTTTTTGTACCATCTCATTTTTCTGCTACACATTTTATTATTTTTACTTCCTAGTGAAAAAAATAAGAAGTTTTAATAATCATTTACTAAAAAAGTGGACGGAGTGACGAGACCACTCGGTTTAAACCACTAAAATTTTATGTCAGAAGAATGGCGACGTTATGGCATATACAATTTGAAATAAAAAAAATAGATTGATTCACTGGCCTACAGCTAAAATAGCTGAATCTTGTGTATTTTGTGGTATTAATCAAAAATAAAGCAGACAAGTGTCTCAGTTGACTGCTCCGGTTTTATTGGTACCTAATTATGAAAGGTACCTGCTTGTACTTGGTTGTTACTTTGAAGAATTGGATTATAAAATGAAATATTCCTTTTTTATTAATTTCAAAAAAAAAATACTGGAAGGGTAACGTACCTATAATTAAATTGTGAATTATTAGTTACTCCTATTTTAAACATTGAGAGATGTTCGTTCTTCAGTAATTTGTGAATTTTGAGCAATATGTAAATAAACCCGATAGGTAGTCTTATATGCTGTGAAGTCTCCTTTGAGAGGCAAAAATGCACGCCTA
>MU191936.1:16980-32400 GCA_016904865.1 Pissodes strobi
CATAGTAAAGGCTTCTGTGTACCCAAGATGCCAGATAAACTAAGGCCTTTTTTTAACATGGAGAACAACTTGGCAGTTTGTAATGACATGGAAGATTTAATGGTTGCGTTAGGTACAAGTGTGAATGCACGGTCAGAGCATTACAAGAAGAAAATATGGTCACCAAGACAGTCTTTATAGTCAGAAAGGAAAAATTTTACTAATATATCATTATTTTCTCCAGAGAAGATTATACTACCACCACATCACATAAAATTGGGACTTATGAAATTTTTTAATAGTCATGGACAAGGAAGGCCGGACTTCCGCTTATCTGAAGGATAAAGTTCCCTTATCAGTGATGCGGGAATTAAAATGATAATTTTTGTGGGTTCCCAAATTAGGAATCATTTCGGAGATACGAGATTTGATTCTATCCTTGGAGGCAGAGAAAAAGTTGCCTGCAATTCCTTTAAGAGATCTCGTTGCGCAACTCGTCATTGACAATCCATTTCATTGATTCTTATCTAGATTATTTTCCGGAAAACAGTGGCGAGGTAAATGATGAGCACGGGGAAATATTCCACCAAGATGTTTTTAATATGGAGAAGAGATATCAGGGAAAATGAAGTTGTGAGATGTTGGCCGATTACTGGCTGGACTATTTATTACATAAGATGCTTCAGAGGCACCTTTCGAGAAACAGGCTAAAGAAGCACAAGATGTGATTAAAATTAGGTCAGACATAACATATCGATGTATTTTGTAGAGAAGTATATTCATCCTATTTTTGCATAAGCTCATAACTAAGATTTGTTAATAAGCAACAATACAGTTTGATCTCTTCTAGAGCCAATTCGTAGTAGCTACACCTGCCTCAGAAAAATGGTCCAATTCAGACAAAAAAGAATATGGGATGCACAATTTAAAAATTAATTTCATATGATAAATTTCTGGATCTTCTTGTATGTATTTTAAAAAATTATTGTACTATAATCCTGGTAATGGCCTCAGCGTACTTCCCAGGGGAACAAGAAAAACCTGCTCCCCAACTGGTCCAGAATCTGGTAACATGGTGCAACAGAAGGGACAGACAACTAATTTTCTGCTGCGACGCGAATGCACACCACACTATATGGGGCAGCACAAACATCAATAAGAAAGGTGAGTATCTTTTGGAATATTAATTTGTCTTCTAAAAACTTAGACATTATTAATAAAGGCAACAAACCCACCTTTATAAGTGCGGCAAGAAAAGAAGTTTGAGATATAACGCTCTCTATCCCATTTATAACAAAATACATAATCAAATGGCATGTCTCAGACACTCACTCAGTGTCCGATCACATGCACATTCGCTTCGACATATCCGTTGAAAATACTAAAATGGTTAGCAATCGAGTACCCAATCTTATCGATTGGATTGCCTACAAAGAGCATCTAAAGTCGGAGCTTGATGGCGAACCGCTATCCGCTTTAGCTACTGAGGAACTGGATGTAGCCTTGATACACCTAGAAAGTGCTATAATACTCTTACGAAAAAAGCTGCCATGTGAAGCAGGTAGCAACCCATCGGGATATGCCATGGTGGAACAAGACACTAAACATGGTAAAGACTGAGTCGAGGAAAGCCTTCAATGAAGCCAAAATACTGGGGAATTCGGATAACTATCATAAAACCCTATCCCAGTATAACAAGGAGCTTCGGAGATCCAAAAGAAGAACTTTTAGGTCCTTTTGTGAAGGGATAGATGAATTAGCACCGTCAATTCGTCTACAAAAAGTGCCATCCAAGGAGCACTCAAATGAAATCGGCTTACTAAGGAATAGAGCGCAAGACACCCGTGGCGAGACACCTGAAGAGTATCTAAGGATTCTTCTAGAAACACACTTTCTCGGGCCAAGAATAATTGCTAAAGAAGAGCTGGCACAAGATGACGAGCTCATTGAAACCGCTCACCAGCCTACAAAAAGGGTAAAAGGTCTAGCCAACAAAATCTTTATCAGAAACACAATCAGATAGGCGATACATAGCTTTAAACGTTATAAATCCCCGGGAGTAGATGGAATCTTTCCAGCCTTGTTACAACAAGATATAGAGCACCTACTTATCACACATTCAATCAATCTTCTCAGCCAACTTGAGGAACGTTAAGGTAGCGTTCATACCAAAGACAGGGCGACGGTCACAAGAGGAACCAAAGCCTTACCGCCCATTAGCTTAACCTCATTTCTTCTTAAAACGATAGAAAATATTATCGATAGGCACGTCAGAAGCAAGTTCCTTTCTAATGCTCTACTGCATGCAAAACAGTGCGCATACCAACCATCGATATCTACCACCCATGCTCTTCAAAATCTCGTCCGCGTTATAGAGAAGGCACTAGCTGAAAAAGAAGTAGCGCCGCGCCGTGTGCATTTCTAGACATAGAGGGAGCATTTGACAATACCTCACATGAATCCATTCAGCGCGCCACAACCCGCAGAGGAGTGGAACCAACCCCTACAAAATGGATAAAAATCTATGCTAACCAGCCGTGAAGTCACCGCGACCATTGGAGAAACAGCCGTTACAGCCAAAGTAATAATGGTATGCCCTCAAGAAGGGGTCCTATCGCCCATGCTTTAGTCTCTGGTGGTTGACGATCTACTGGTAAGATTGACTGCAGCAGACTTTAAAGTCCAAGGTTACGCAGTTATAATAATAAGAGGCAAGCATGACAACGTTCTCTCAACTTTGTCAGCACATGGTGTACACAGGAAAGACTAAATGTTAACCAAAGCAAAACCGTAGTGATCCCACATCACAAAGAGAAGGAAGCTGAACATTGAAGCACCCACTTTGGGAGTGACAACAGTGGAGTTTTCAAAAGAGGTTAAGTATATTGGCATCGTTCTTGACTAGAAACTAACCTGGAACTCACACCTAGAAAGAACTATTAAAAAAGCAACGGCAGCGCTTTGGGCCTGTTGGCGACTTCTTGGTAAAGTAAAACATGGGGCCTAAAACCCTCCATCATTTGGTGGTCCTATAACACTGTTGTTAAGTCTATTATAACTTACGCCTGCTTAGTGTGGGCAAAAACAAAGAAAATAATAACACAGCGAAAGCTAACAAGAGTACAAAAGCTCGCCTCTCTGGGTATAAAAGGAGCTATGAAAAGGTGCCCCACAGCAGTTCTGGAAACCCTACTTGACCTCCCTCCGCTGCACAAATACATAGAAAAGCAGGCCTGGACCTGTTCGTATAGAGTCACTCAGACACAAAAACTGACTGGTCTCCTTAAAATTCCGAAGGGCATCCAGATAGAGGCGATAACCAAACCAACCGATACAATGGAAACAAAACTCCATTTTGATCGCTCCTTTGAAGTGGTGATTGAAGACCGCAATACTACAGGGAAATAACTAAAACAACTAGAGAGGGGATCACTTGTCACACCCACAGATGGATCAAAGATGAAACAAGGAGTGGGATCCGGACCTAGGTGTCGAATCTCTGCACCTTTAGGAAACACTCCCACAATCTTTCAAGCATAACTAAATGCTATCAATATAGCCATATCTGATTTAAGATTTTTCACTCCTTAAAATCATTCCAAAAATAAAAAGAACCAAAAAAGATCACACATAAAAGTATATTTTAATATTGTACCTTGAAAAAAACTGGAATCATTTTAAAGATATACGTTACACATCTAGCTCGTACGTACAGGGTATCTTGCGTAATGGCTTTACCCCTTTTTAGTCACCATAATGTACATTATTTACACTATTAATTTATAATTAAACATTACAAAGAGGCTTTAATTAAACATTATCTAGAACATGATCCACTTACACCACCACTTACTAAGAATGGTACCTATTTACTATCTACAATTTATAAAAGTGATACTATGTAACTAACCCAAACTTATTCAATGTGACCCACGTTGTATTTTCGTTGCTATTCTGTGTACAGGTATAGATTCTGCTGTGATGTCCCATTTCGGCCCTTTGTTATTGTTGATCCTATCGAAATTATAATATAGGTGTCAGGTGCGTTTGGGGGCAAACTTGGAATGATAAAACCAAAATTTAAAAATGTTCGTCCTCTTAAGAGAGGCGGGAAATTTTAAAAAGGTACAGTTTTCAAATGACCCTATAACTTCCTAATTAATTATAGTCGATCATTTGGGAATGCGAAGTCGTAAATAATCTTAAATTATGCAAATTAATCTCACGCGATAGTAGACTCTCGGTACTGGAGAGTACATTTTACTCAAAAAAGGTGCAATAAGGTCATTCTTATGATTAGTATTAGCTTGGACTATCATTTATGGAAAAATACAATAGCATTACGGCATTTTTTGCTTTGAAAAGCACGAGAATGACCGAACAGTGGCGTTTTGATTACAAGAGTAAAACTAGTATTATACATATTCGAGGCATTATAATAAGACGTATCAGACGATTACCTATCTGGAAAGAGGGTTCTACTTCAGCAATAAAAGAACATTTCTAAGAGACTTATTTTTGAAGTAGTTATTAAAATTAATATATAAATCTAAACAACAAATATGTATACAAAATAATGTGATGGTTAATCTTAAACGCCTTCAATAACAAGGGATTCCTCCTACAATGGAGCTGTTATGTACTGACCCGTCATTTTGACGGCATTAAACACCTGATCCACCTCTATAATGCCACAACTTCAAAAATACTTGCAAGTTCAACCTCAAAGGCTTCCAACGCTATAGGAAGGATAGACCTGACCGCTCAAGAGCATCTGGAGGAGTTGCTCTACCAATTCATGACAATATTCCATGCACCTCTATACCCTCATATCGAATCAGAAGGCTTGCACTGTAACCACCTTCTGAACCCAAAAAATCACCATATGCAATATTTATATTGCCCTCACTACCAAGCTGGCCAACCTCATAAATCAAATACCCTCACCTTTTCAGTTGGTGGGAGATCTCAAGGGCCATCACGCTATTTGGGAATCCTCTCATTCGGACCCCAGAGGTAAACAAATTCTCAATATCATCAACGACCTCCGTCTCTCCATTCTCAATGGCGGGGACCCATTCAGATTTCATTGGTCATGGGTTCTCGTTCGGCCATCGACCTCGCTCTATGCAGTGATGAATTGGCTGGAAATCTAAACTGATCAGCTTAAAAACTTCACCATGCCTTGAGTATAAGTCGTGACACCTCCCCGTGCATCGATCAAATCTATATACCTTTGATCATAAATTTACCCTCCCATGGCTCCCTAACCTCCTAGACATCTATAATTTTCTTTCGTCAACTAACATATTCTCTGACGAATGACGTCAGTCTCTCCTAGTTCTTATACACAAACCTACCCAGCCACGGTCTAGTCCGGAAAGTTACAGGTCGATTGGCTTGACCAGCCACCTCTGTAAGATAATGCAGAAATTACTAAAGCAACAAATGACTTTCCGGCAAGATCGTTCTTCCACGGAGCATCTGGCAGGTTTAGAGATTGACATTCAAAACGCATTTTAGGCTTAAACACCACACCACTGCCATTTTTCTGGACCTGTTCCAAGCTTTTGATCTAGTAAGTAGAACTGCCATGCTAAAATCCTTACCTCGACTTAATATACACGGTAAACTTTTCCATTTCATCCCAAACTTTTTATCCTCCAGATCATGCTCAGTTAGAGTCAGCATGCATTTGTCTTCGCCGGTCCCTCACTACAGTGGTGTCACGCAGGGATCAGTTATCAGTCCCACCCCATACGATCTTCGATCATACGGTAGCAGAGATTCTCTCCCCCAAAGATCTCCGGGCCTGCTGCAACCGGCATTGACAATGAGTACGTCAACGCCGATGTTTAAAAGGGCTAAATCCCAAAGAATCTGTGTCAAAAGAGTTGCACTGGGTGAATCATTAATTAGAATGGAAATACTTAAAGAGAAAAGAAAAAAATCGACAGAAAATGGCTGAAGAAAATGCAAGTAGAAAGGTAATAGATGAAGGTGAATACATTTTTAATAGCATTTTGCCACATGCGAAAACATTTGATGCAAATACAAAAATGCAATTTCGGATACGTGTGTTTCAACTAGAGAAAAATACCTACCAAAGACATAAAAAAAAACAATGTACAATCATATACGGAACCACATTTGACCTCTCGGCAAAATCTACTTTCATCAAGTCATTCGGCTTATTTACAACATAATGAATATTACAACTCTGACAACCTAGCACCCAATATTATTTATTCTCATCCTGATCCAAATAACCTTCTGTGTTCGATTTAACGGAGATCCAGCCAAATGGCGAAATAATCACTCTAGGCCGTATAGCACTTTTACAATAGAAAAACGTTAAATTGCCAATATTTCAAAAATTACAAGTACAACGCCGCCCTTATTTTTAATTCTTAATAAGATGCAATTATAAAAATAGGGGGTTTCCATTTGAAAAAAACGACTTTTACCGATTTTTTCATATACATTTTTAATGTTAGTTCTTGATCACCCTGTATTTATTTATTTTAAAAATGTTAACACATACCACTAAAGTAGATCCCCTTCTACAAGGAAGCCAAATCCAATTAAATAATAAAGGATTTCAATACGAGAAATTGATAGTTATATTTAGACCTGCAAACGTCATTTTTAACTTAAAATTCAAAATATGTCAGAAACGGTCAGACTTTAGTATAGGATATTATATATAAAATATAACTAGAATTTTCCGAGGAATACTACTTCTTCTTCTTTCAGTGCCGTGCCTGGGTTCAGACGTTGGCTATCATCACGTTGACCATTCTGCGGAATCTATCTCTGCCTGCTGCTACTCTGAAGAGGTCTTCCACTTGTAGATTTGTCCAGTGTCTAATGTTGCGCAGCCAGGACAGTTTCTTTCGACCAATCCATCTCTTTCCCTCCACCTTGCCTTGTATTATGAGTCGAAGCAAGTGTTATTTTGGACCTCTGATAATATGACCAAAGTACTCGGTTTTTCTCACTTTAATTGTCTTCAGAAGCTCTCTCTCCGCGTCAATCATCCTGAGCACAACCTCATTGGAAGTGTGTGTGGTCCAGGGTATCTTCAGGATTCTGCGGTAACACCACAGTTCAAAAGCCGAGGAATACAAAAGTGCCTTAATATACAGGATATTCTATTTAAAATAAGGAAGTTGATACTTGTCCACGAAAATACGAACAGCCTGTGTATATAAAAATATAATGTTTTAAAAGCTTAAGTAAATCCAAATAACGTTTGCATTAAACTTTTTTTGGTACACACCGTAGATTCTGAAATAAGGTGTCATCCCATAATAAATATTTGAAAAGCGAATTTATAATACTATTTTGTTAGACTAAAATATATGAAGTGTCTCATTTAAAAAAAAAAGTTCGGTCCGATAACTTCTCGACCTGACCCCGTACACTTATTCTGAAAAGGGCATGCTAATCAAAATTATTTGCAGAGGAAGTCTGTAATTAAATACTTACAGGGCCTTTTCAAAATTGTCATTTTTTTCACCTTATCTCTTAAGCAAGCAAAAAATTTTAAATTTTGGTCTCGCCATTTTAAATTTGTCCCCAAAATGACACATGACACCTATATTACTTTTCATTAGGGTCAACAATTTTGGAGATATCATTGATTTGGCATTACGCACGTAGAATTTTGCAGGTATCATACGATTTATATAATAGGTTCATATTAATGAATTCTGTTAATAAAGTTCAATTAGATAGAACTTTCGAATAAACCCCAAGTACACCCAATTTTTTTCTCAATTAGAGATTAAGATTCATCAAAGGTTTCACTTTATTCATAAACTGCTGAGTGAATTTGAAGCCAAAGAAGTTTTAACCTTTTTTTTATTAAACCGTGAGGTCAAACAATGTTATGTAAGTAAATATTTTTGTTTGCAACCTAAAAAAGAACAGGTTTCTTTCAGTCAGTAATTAACTGGTTTCATCTCATCATACAGAAGAAATGTCAAGCCAAAATTTCTTATAATTCCAAATACTTCAGTAGCTTCCAGTGCGAAATCTGTATAGCCTGTAAGTCACTAACTAAAAATACCGTTTTTCAATTAAATAAAAAAGTTGGATGTACTTCGGTTTTAATCAGAAGTATCATACTATAATCTGATACTTGCAAATCGTTAAACATTTATATATCTACTCGAAACAACTAAAAATAAAGACATTGAATCTGGAACAACCGGCATAATTTGGCATTTATCTACAGTGTTCTTTTGCTGGAAAACGGGAACATAGTTAATTTGCATAAATAGCCTCTGTGGGTTGAGTACGTTAAGACTTTACCCTCCTTTTCCATATATTCAACCTTCAACCTTTGAACCTTCACAAACTTACTTTTAAAATAGATAAATGTATCATAAGTAGTCACTTACCTATTGTTTCGAAATATAGGGTCCGCTAAAAAGTATTCAACATTTTTGGTGAAGATTGGTGTATCCAGAAAAACTATGATTGACGAGGCTATATTCAAGGTGTCATATACAGGGTGGCCCGTTTATTATGGGATGACACCTTATCTCAGAATCTACGGGGTGTACCAAAAAAAGTTTGATAAAAAAGTTGTTTCGATTTACTTAAGCTTTTAAAATCTTATATTTTTATATATACAGGGTGTTCGTATTTTCAGGGACAAGTATCAACTTCCTTATTTTAATTAGAATACCCTGTATATTAAGGTATTTTTGAATTACTCGGAAAATTCTAGATATGTTTTATATATTCCTATACCTAAGTCTAACGGTTTTTGATATATTTTGAACTCTATGTCAAAAATGACGTTTTCAGGTCTAAATATAACTAAACTCCTGGACAAAATTAACGCACGACCATAAATTTGCCACTCTTTGACGTGATTTTTTTCTAGAAGCTACGATCCGATTTGGATAATTTTTTTTTCAATTCTAGGTATGTTCCTTCGCAATGTCATATCCTCGGTTTCATTGATAAGAAGTTAATATTAATATTATACCGGGTATAATAAAATTATTGCTTTTTTTGTCGGAAGTTTCGTATCATCCTGTGGGGTATACTAGTAACCGGAACATATCGCAGTTAAAGTTCAACCATAGCCTCATTTTTCCTTAACATTTTCTTTTTTGATTTACTTCATTATCTCAGTTACGAAAGGAGATACACATATTTAGATGTCAACATGCCGATATAAACTTTATTAACGTATACATTCAATATTAAAAAAATAATTTATGCTTTATTTTTACTGTGATAAAAAGAATAAATTAACGATTCACTTCCTTAAATGACAATATTACAATTAAAAACTAAATTTCATGTTGGTTTGAAACAAAAACTGTATCCTTTGAAACATGTGAAATATGAAAAAACTCAAGAACAACTGAAGTTATGGATTAAGTAGGTATATGATATTAATATCGTGTGAACCCGCCTCTACTTCTAATTACCGCATTCATCCGCCTCGGTATACTGGAAATTAAATTTTTTATTATGTCCTGGGGGATATTCTCCCATTCGGCAATTAGTGCATCCACCAGTTGATTATGGTTAACGGGCGCGGGTATCCGACTTCGAACGTTTCTTTTAAGAGTATCCCATATATGCTCTATGGGAGTTAAATCGGGACTGAGAGGTGGATATTGCATTAGTGGAATTCCAGCATCATTTAAGTAGTCTGTAACTTGTCTAGCCACATGGAGACGCGCATTATCTTGCGTAAATAAACAATTGGGTCCCAAAAAAGGAACAAATGGCATTACATGTTCAACTACAATGTTTTCCAGATAAAAATCTGCGTTCATAGATTTCATTCGTATAGGGACTAGCTTCGTGCGTGCGTCAAAGCAAATTCCCCCCCAAAACATTACAGAGCCTCCACCAAACGGGAGTTTTGGAGATATATTGCAACTTGCAAATCTCTCTCATCTCCTTCGCCAAACACGTTCACGCTCGTCAGGGGAATTAACACTAACCCTCGTTTCATACGAAAATAAAACACTCTTCCAATCATTAACTGTCCAATGTTGGTAATTTCTGGCAAAACGCAATCTTTTAATTTTGTGCTCTCTGGTGAGTAATGGTTTCTTTGCCTGTCTTCTGCTGCTTAAACCAGCTTCATTTAAACGTCTTCTTACTGTTCGAGATGATATTGTAACATTGCGTGCAGTTGCGAGCTCATTTTTCAACACTGTACTAGTGGTCCACCTGCTTCTTAGAACGGATTGCCTAAGAAAACGCTAATCTCTTGCATTGGTACATCGCTTCCTTCCTTGCCCTGTTCTTCTAGAGTAAGATTAAGTCTCGTTAAATCGTGTAATTAGGCGACTAATAGTGGAATGGTGTCGCCCTATCACATCAGCAACATGGCACATCGCCAAAGTTAATGCTTTTACTACCTCTTCCACTGATAACTTTCTTGGGCGATTCATTTTTTAAGTTTTAGACACTAAACTTGTCGAGACTCGTAACTGATACAAACGCAATTAAATAATATAAAAATACCTTAAAGGTATTTTTGCTGATAAGCAGTTTCCAAATTAATTTTAAACAATTGTACTGAGTATTTGACAATAATTACTGTCACTGTAAATTATTTGTTCACAGAATTTTCTTGAAAAGGGATTACATAGCCTACTTGCAATACTTTTAAAAATGAACGTAGGCGTTAGACGATCAAAAGTTTAGTTAGCGAATAAAAAGTTTATCTTTACAAAAAACATATTGACGTCCAAATCTGTGTATCTCCTCTCGTAACTGAGATAATGAAGTAAATCAAAAAAGAAAATGTTAAGGAAAAATGAGGCTATGGTTTAACTTTAACTGCGATATGTTCCGGTTACTAGTATACCCCACAGGGTGATACGAAACTTCCGACAAAAAAAGCAATAATTTTATTATACCCGGTATAATATTAATATTAACTTCTTATCATAGAAACCGACAATATGACATTGCGAAGGAACATACCTACAATTGAAAAAAAAATTATTCAAATCGGATCGTAGGTTCTAGAAAAAAATCACGTCAAAGATGTGGCAAATTTATGGTCGTGCGTTAATTTTGTCCAGGAGTTTATAAATAACTCCTATTAAAATCCTTTATTGTTTAATTGGAGTGGAAGGGGATCTACTTTAGTGGTCTGTGTTGATATTTTTATAATACATAAATACAGGGTGATCAAAAACTAACATTAAAATTTAAATGAAAAAATCGTTGTCATTTTCTTCAAATGGAAACCCCTATTTTTATAATTTTATGTTATTTAGAATTAAAAATAAGGGCGATTTTGTATAAGGTTGTCTATTCGCAAAACTTGTAGTTTTTGAAATATTGGCAATTTAACATTTTTCTATTGTAAAAATGCTATACGGCTTTTAAGTTTTGTTATTAGTTGGCCATGACGGCAAGGTGTGGCGAAAAAAAAAACAATCGCACACTACAGAAATGACACTTTTTCTTGTCGTCTGACAATACTCCTACTTATTACCCCAGCCCCGGGACGATTGAGTTATTAACCTTTCGTCGGGCGCAGCTGTTCTAGCAGATACAAGAGTCTTTCTTTTGCATCGTGTGTGGTAACCTATAGTGTTAAAATCCCCACCGCATAGGTAGCCTCCTATTTTTAGACCAGCTATCGATACGTCCCTGTCAGTTTGGGTTAGAAGGTCTGATGTGCACGTGGCAAGCATTTGGATCTCTTGGATACACTGCACCTGATTACGTTATAATTTACAAATTATAAATAACGCATTTTAGCATAGAGAAGAACACTACCAGCGTTTTACATTTCCAGACACATTATAGGAGGCTACCTATGCGGTGGGGATTTTAACACTATAGGTTATAATACACGATGCAAAAGAAATATTGTTGTATCTGCTAGAACAGCTGCGCCCGACGAAAGGTTAATAACTTAATCGTCCCGGCTGGAGTAATAAGTAGGTGTATTGTCAGACGACAAGAAATAGTGTCATTTTTGTAGTGCTCGATTTTTTTTTCGCCACGCCTGGCCGTCATTGCCAACTAATAACAAAGCTTAAAAGCCGTATAGCATTTTTACAATAGAAAAATGTTAAATTGCCAATATTTCAGAAACGAATAGACAACCTTATACAAGCCAAGTCAAGTCAAGTCAAGTCAAAAATTCTTTATTCAAAAAATTGAAAAATTGTTAGCTTACAATTTACAATTGAATGTTATAGCGTCAAATTTGCTACAAAACTAACTAAAGTACTAACGCAAAGACGAAGCAATTATTACTTTACACAAACAGTTCTAAAAAAAGATAAAATGACATTGATATTTTCACTCATTAAAATAACTCAACACAATCGAGCCAATATTTCACCAATTTAATATGGCTCTAATTCAATAAGTAGCTTTAAAACTCCCTTTTTAAAAGTATTAAAATTTGCCTCGGCCTTCAAATATTCGGGCAATTTGTTAAAAAAATTTACACACGCATACACCGGGCCTCTTTTAGTTGTGGAGAATCTGTGGATAGGGATGTTTAAATTAATATTTCTGCCTCTTGTATTGAAGGGATGATTCATTTCAAAATCAGAAAACTTCTCCCTATTCTTGAAAAAGAAGATAGAGCACTCATACATATACAGTCCTGGCACAGTTAAGATGTTGAACCGCTTAAAATGACTGCATGATTCTCTATGCCCCAGAGACAAAACAACACGAATCACCCTTTTCTGGGGGATGAAAACCCGCTGGGCATCCATGCTACCCCCCCAGAAAACAATACCAAACCTGAGCAGGGAGTGGATGTTCGCAAAATATACTGATCTAAGGCCACTGAGGTCCAGATGTCCTACCAAGACCCTAAGCGAAAAGCAGGCTGAGCTCATTCTCTTGGTGACACTTGATACGTGTTCTACCCAATCCAGGTTCTGATCAATGTGGATTCCTAAAAATTTCGTGCTTTTAGCAAGTGTCACTGTTCGAGAGCCCAGCTGGACCTCATCCGGAATGTCATGCTTTGTTCTGAAGCACAAAAAATGTATCTTGTCTGAATTCAGAACTAGTCTGTTTGCCACAAACCAGTCTTGAGCTGTCTGAAGGCGCTCGCTTGAGAGATTCAAAAGATTTGACAGATTTGATCCAGTTACGAGAATGTTTGTGTCATCCGCGAAGTTTACCAAGTGTGAGTTTCCTTGTATTATTTCCGAGGCCAGATTATTCACATAAAATATGAATAGGAGGGGTCCAATGACGCTACCTTGCGGTATTCCCATCTGCAGATGATCCTCTTTCGAGTAACACTTCACTCCACCTCTCTCAACAACAACACTTTGCCTTCGTTTGCTCAAGTAAGACCTAATCCAACCAGATGCAGGTCCACGAACACCATACCGATCGAGCTTTTCCAAAATGATTTCATGGTCAAGGCTGTCGAATGCCTCGGAGAGGTCGAGAAAGATCCCCATGGACAAGTTTCCATCCTCAAGAGCCTCCAAGATTCGTTCTACAAAGTCATAGACAGCCGTGTCGATTGATCTTCCCTTAAGGTAGCCATGTTGTGAAGTGCTAAACAGATTTTGAGAAAAATTCAAAAGGCGAGTGCACATTGCTACCTCAAAAATGTTTGAAAAGGCTGGAAGCAAACTAATTGGGCGGTAATTCTGAAGTAGAGTCGAATCACCTTTTTTGTATATAGGTTTGACAATGGCCAACTTAAGCTCATCGGGGAAAATGCCAAACTTAAACGAGTTGTTAACAACATGACATAACGGAAGTGAAACTTCTTCTGCACACTTTTTAATTAGGTTTGTCGAGATTTCGTCAAATCCTGTACTGGTTTTGTTTTTAAGCTTGGATATAATGTCCAAGATCTCTCCGACCGTGACAGGTGTTAAGAAGAAAGATGTGTTGTTAAAAGGAATATCACACGAGAAAGCTGACCGTGGCAAATATTTTATGATATCGGGAGCTGCTTGTATGAAGAAGGTGTTAAAATCTTCACATATTATATTTGGGTCTCCCGGAATCAAGGTCGCCCTTATTCTAATGCTAAATAAGATAAAATTATAAAAATGGGGGAGTTCCATTTGAAAAAAAAAATACTTTTAACGATTTTTCATTTCAATTTTTAATGTTAGTTTTTGATCACCTTATATTTGTTTATTATAAAAATGCCAACACAGACTACTAAACTAGATTCCTTTCTACAAGGAAACCAACTCCAATTATATACTAAAGGCTTTCAATAGGAGACATTGATAGTTATATTTAGACCTGCAAACGTCATTTTTGATATAAAATTCAAAATATTTTATGTCAAAAACAGTTAGACTTAGGTATAGGATATTATATGTAAGATATATCTAGAATTTTCTAAGAAATGCCTTAATATACAAAGTATTCTATTCAAAATAAGGAAGCTGATACCTTTCCAGGAAAATACGAACACCCTGTATATATAAAAATATCATATTTTAAAACTTATAGTAAATCCAAACAACTTTTCTATTAAACTTTTTTGGTACACCCCGTAGATTCTGAGGTGTCATCCCATAATAAACGGGCCACCCTGTACAATATGACCTCGCAAAATGAAAAGTATTTTTAAAAAAAACCGGTGTTGAACCAGCTTTATAAGAGGCTAAATACATTTTTTAAAAGCTTCCTTGAAGTACAGGTTTTTTTTTATATATTGACCCCCCTTTATCTTTTTTATTTGACGTTTCTGAAAAAAGTGTTTAATGCAAAAGTTTAATGATTTAAAACAAATTTTTAGAAAAACTAATTTTTTCATCCAGAAAGTCTGGGCGTGGTCATATTTTCTTATTTCAAATTGCTACCCATTTTTTTATTAGATTTTTGCATTCTCCTTACAATAATAAACATTTTTTATGTAACACACCCTATATCTAATTTTGACGTATAAAAAGATATTGACGTATGAAAGTTGCCGTTTTCTAAAAAATAATAATAAAAATCAGGTAAACATAGGTAATGGCCTTAAACTGGTCATTCACCGTGATTGTTTTAATCTCAGGTAGACTTTCTATCAATGCCATACAAAGATGAGGAAAAATGCGATTTTGTTTTTGTTTAAGAAATATAATATTATTATCTACTACAACTTTTTACAACTGTTTAATGTGCCCACCGTTCATTTCAATGCACTGTATATAATCTCTCTGGATTTTATTTATACTGTTGATAATAAATTGAGAATGATTCTCATTGGTGTCCTGAATGGCCTCAATTATTCTTGTTCGTAAAACCCCTACTTTTTCCGTGGGAGTTTCATATACTTTATTTTGCAAATATCCCCATAGGAACGAATCAAGCGGCGTCAAGTCAGGGCTATTCGGCGGCCATCTAATCGGTCCAGTGCGACCAATCCACGTTTGGTATTTCACATTAATGTAATTTATAACCGGAAAAACGTTGTGTGCTAGGGCTCCATCCTGATGC
>MU191937.1:2917-32396 GCA_016904865.1 Pissodes strobi
TACAGGATATGAAGTCAATACCCTTGTGACCTTATATGCCCAGTACAAATCACCTTCCGATATGTTATAAGCAATTTTAATGCTTTTGGTTAGTTTTGGTTAGTCACCTAAATTCGGTTAATTTGGGTAAGTTTTAACTTACTTCAATCTTTTTAATCTATTTCGATATGTTTTAGCCCGTTTTGGTGTTTTTAGTTATTTTTGGATAGTCATTCAATCATCTTTCGGTTACTTCCAGTTAGTTCCAATTTATTTTAATCATTTGAACCGGTTCCGATACGTTATAAGCAATTTTAATGTTTTTGGTTAGTTTTGGTTAGTCACCAAAATTCGGTTAATTTGGGTTAGTTTTAACTTACTTCAATATTTTTAATCTATTTCGATACGTTTTAGCCTGTTTTGGTGCTTTTGGTTAGTTTTGGATAGTCGTTCAATAAACTTTCGGTTAGTTTCAGTTAGTTCCAATTTATTTTAGTCATTAGAACTGATTTCGATACGTTATAATCAATTTAAGTTTAAATAAACCAGCTAACACGATCTCTCACGGGTACGACGTTATGTGTGGCAAATGTAGCATGCACTTTTTCACGATTTGAGGCCCTATTTAGGAAAACAGAAACATTTTCAATGTTAAAACAAAACGATAACCTAAACCCGCAAGCGCGACTATGCAACAGATCTCTCACAGGGTACATGCTCGTTTACTGTTGCAACGTTGCGACCTCCGCCCGACGGTCGTAAAATATCAGTATATTTACGACCGTCGATTGCGAACCTCTGTTAAAGTACAGCTGCTTCAAATGCTCCGCGTAACGCGCGTATACGGGCCACAGTGAATTTGGCAGCGGTGCACGTTTTATGCCGGAACCCTGTGTCCGCATTTAGAACAAGCGGCATTTTGCGAGCATTTCGTACCAGATTTATTGTTAAATATTAAATATTACTTTAAGCCGCTCACGTTGGTCTGTTTTCGAACTAGTGACTGACGTCACTGACTATTATTTCCGTCTTGTACTATACTTAAAAATTCTTTTCAGACATACTATTCACGAAAATTCACTGAACTTATGTTTATAAATTAATTCAGTGTTAATAATAATCATTATGGGCGTTATACACTGATACAAGGCATAATCCTTTGTACCTGCCATCTAAAACATCCCTCTTTCCAGTTTCAAAACTTGTGTTTTCATATTTGATTGAAGAATGTTTTTTTAAAGAAAAATTTACTTCTGTTTCGGATTCACTACGTGCGTGGGGTGGGGCTGCTTCGGCGGACAGAGTGTTTGGTCTTCAGAGGAGGGCGATAAGACTTATCGCTGGTCTCGGCTTTCGTGAGGATTGCAGGGGTGCCTTCCTTGAGCTTGGTATCTTGACTTTTCCAGCGGTTTTTATTCTGGAAAGTGCTGCTTATGTCAGAAAGAATGAGGACAAATTTCTAGCTCACAGACACATTCACGACCACTTAACCCGTGCCAGAGATAACTTAGTGACTGCATACTGTAGGTTGAGAAGGTGTCAAAGCGGACCGGATTTTATCGCTGTTAAGATATACAGGGTGGTACAACCAAGATGGGGTGGACCATTGTGAGTAAACGGTAAGGAATTTCGAAAAAACTTTTTTTGCATGATGTTGATAGTCAAATACGCTATGTTTTAAAAATATAGCCATAATACAGGGTGGTCCGAAAAAGTTGTGGCGAACCAAACTTATATTTTTTAAATGGAACACCCTGTATATAATTATCCCAATTTATTCTCCTCTTGATTGCGATCACTTTGATATAAGGTTTGTTAGGACTAAAACTTATAGTAAGGGATTGGGGCGCAGTTAAAGTTGAAAACATGATCAGAGTTCGGTCATTTTTTGACAGCATTTGAAACAGGTACAGAAAACCCAAATATTCTATGAAACGTATCATATCCTTGAATACAATAATCACTTATAATTTGTTTAAAATTATTCATTGTTATACAGGGTGGCCAAGTTTTGCAAATACACCCTGGGCTCATTTTTTTTAAATGGAACACCCTGTATATTTTATTTTCATGTTAAATATAACATTTCTAGCTTTCAAAAAATACCATACATGATACTTCTCTGACCATGTAGTAAAATAGCACTGAAAACAAATTTTCTTATTTCTTCCATTAACGCGGGTGTGCCTCAGGGCGCAATACTTTCACCAACTCTGTTCCTCATCTTTATTAATGACCTGCTGACCGAAAGTTTTGAGGATAACAGTACCCTAGTCTCAAAATTTAGATCAGAAAAACTTTTACCAGCGACTGAGACATCACCGTAGACAGGAGCAGATTACAGCACAGCAATTAATAAAGACCTGGAGAAAGTTTAAACTAGGGGCGACATAAATTTGGTTTACCAAGAGGGCCAATACTTCGGGCCTGACATCATTATGGCAGGATCGACCATTCCTTTATCCTCGTCAATCGGACTGCTGGATGTCTCGGTCAACAACAATATGTCCTGGCATGAACACGTTGCTAACATCGCAAAATCAGCCTCCCAGAAGCTTGGTGCGCTATTTCGCAATAAAAAACTGTATACACCGCAGCAGTTACTCTTGCTCTAGAAAGCGAAAATAAGACCGTGCTTAGAATATTGCTTACATATCTGGGCTGCCGTACCAAAGCACACCCAAAAGCTGCTGGATTCCATCTAGAAGAGAGCTGTTCGTCTTGTCGGCGATCCGGAGTTGACCCGGAATCTGGATAGTATTGGAATACCGCAGACATGTGGCCGAGATGTCACTGTTTTACAGATACTTTCACGGCAGATGTTCCCAGGATTTGACCCACCTCATACCGCACCTGGCAATGCCTGTCAGACAGTCACGACAGACGACAAGAGCGCACCAGTTCGTCGTACAACTGGAAACACCTAGAACAACGCTTTACAAGACCTCCTTTGTCTGGCGCACTGCTTCACTCTGGACTCACTCACTCCCAGGACATCTGTTTCCCCCTAAATACAATCTACAACTATTCAAGAACCGTGTCAATCAACATCTTCGCACACACACCGCTCGTCGAGCGCCATAGGATCTCCATTTAGTGTGTGTGCCACTACCGTAAAGAAAGAAACTGATAATTATTGAAACTGGTTTTTTAATCTACTTAACGTTTCCTAAAAACAATAATTCCCTGTTTCTTGAAATATTTTTAATAAACATGTAAAAGTTTCGGGTCTCAGTTTACTTAACTTATGATTATTAGGTCATCTACACTTAACTTGTGAATAATGGATTATGTTCATTATGCTGTAGTAGCTTTAACAAATTCGTAAATCTTCTGTTTCATTTATGATGGTGACATGTCTTACTAATATTAGATATTCAATAATAATCAACTTAAAATCAACATAATCGTATTAGAATGCAGAAAATTTGTTTTCAGTGCTAATTTACTACAAAACTATTGGTCAGAGAAGTATCATGGATGGTATTTTTTGAAAGCTAGAAATGTTATCTTTAACATGAAAATAAAATATACAGGGTGTTCCATTTAAAAAAAAAATGAGCCTAGTGTGTATTTGCAAAACTTGGCCACCCTGTATAACAATGAATAATTTTAAACAAATTGTAAGCGATTATTGTATTCACGGATATGATACGTTTCATAGAATATTTGGGTTTTCTGTAGCTTTTTCAAATGCTGTCAAAAAATGAGCGAACTCTGAGCATTTTTTCAACTTTAACCGCGCCCCACTCCCTTACTATAAGTTTTAGTCCTGATAAACCTTATATCAAAGTGATCGCAATCAAGAGGAGAATAATTTGGGATTATTATATACAGGGTGTTCCATTTAAAAAAAAGATAAGTTTGGTTCGCTACGACTTTTTCGGACCACCCTGTATTATGGCTATATTTTTAAAACATAGCGTATTTGACATCATGCAAAAAATATTTTTTCGAAATTCCTTACCGTTTACTCACAATCGTCCACCCCATCTTGGTTGCACCACCCTGTATAATAAAATACCACTTAGTGTTAGGATGCTAAATACTGATAAATTTAAGAGAGTTTTAAAGAAGTTTTTAACTATAAATGTCTTCTATAATGTTCAAGATTTTTTAAATTTTAACTTTAATAACTATGATTTTAATGTGTAAACCTGTACCGTCATTGATTTTAATAATGGCTACTAAGTGTAGGTAAATTTTAGTGTAAGTAAATTTTGTTTTGTTTTTTTTTAGCATTGGAACTTGTAATTAGGCTGAGCTTATTACCTATACTTCTATGACGTATGTAAATATTCTATTTTGACATGAATAAACTATCTATCTATCTATCTATCTATCTAACCCTTTTGGACAGCAAATGCATACTTACTCACTAAGAGACTGATCCTCTTCTTCTTTAATGAAAGATGCATTAAGTTGATCAAACTCTGAATAAGTTTTCTCTTTAACTATACTTGGCAAACTTTCCAGATTATTTCCCAGACTGCTACAAATAGTCATATTGGAACTGTTGGATATTTCCAGTTTCGGGTCCATAACACTTTAACGTCAAGAAATTTTTGGTAAAAATAAGAACATTTTCTATGTTAGAGAGTAGAGAGTGATTCTTTATAAAAAATTGCGGACGGAAGATCTTTTTGTTCAAAAATAGAAGTCTTTTATCTATGATTTTTTAGTATTTTATCTATGTATGCATTTCTCTAACTTAAAAAAAATATGAAATTTCAAACAATATTCCACACAAATAATTTATAACTTTAAGGAAAAGGCGTTCACTCAATCATAAGAATTATTAAAATCAAGAGTACTTACGAATCCAGTTCTTCGATTTTAATATTACTGTTTTCTTTATTAATGGTGGCGTGTCCAACTAAACCAATGTCGGCTTCATTTGAAGATCTTCTAGAAATATTTAATACTCTACTAAAAAGATCTCTCAGATAGTTTAATCATAATTAAGACAATTAACTGAATCTATGTTTATCAATAAATACTAAATTATGATATTTTCTGGGTGTTACAGTGATATCACACAAATTATTTTTTTCTGTCAAATATTGCATTTCAGTATTTAAACAAATGTTTATTAAATCAAAAATTACTTTTGCAAGGGGATAACGTTGTGCCTCAGTTCTTTCCCACGTAACATTAAAAGCACATTCATATTCTTAACATATTCCCCTAAAGTGCGATGAGGAATATTCTTTATAGTAGATTTATGTCACGTGCTACGAACATCTTCTTAAAGAACATTCCACATCGGATATGCAAAGAACATACTTAGGAAATTATGAGATGCTCATAATATCTTCTCAAAAATATTCTCGAAGATTACGTGCCAAGAATATACTTTGAAGCATATTCCTATAACAAATATTCTTATCACCTGAATGAAATATAACAAAAATCAGATGTTCTATGTTTTCTGAAAGATTACATTTTGTGTTTGCTACTCATCAAATCAAATAAATCACTTTCACTTATTTGTACCGGGTGAGGTTAATTATGAGCATTTTGCAACTGTTCGAATTTCGAATATAAATATACCTCTATAAAAAAGTCCCCATTATACTGGACCTACAATACATATTGTATAATCATTGCGACGTAATGAGTGTCTAGTTTTTGACGGCTTTTATAGAGTATTTACTCAATACTCAATAATTTAATGATGTCAATCACAAAAAAAGTGTCACACAGGACAATTTTTTTTAACAATAATTAAAATTACTTAAATTAGATACCTAATTACTCAAAATAATAAAATAATAAAACAAGTGATTAATACAATACTCATTATAGATTAAAATTAAAATGTTAACAGTTCACACTTAAATCAGAGTTAAAATAATCATTTGTTGAATAGAAAGCCTCACTCACTAAGAACCTATTTAGTCTTGCTTTAAAGGGCTGAATTGGTAAACTTCTAATGTTTAATGGTAGAGCATTAAACATTTTTAATGCCCAGTACCCCGGACCATCCTGACACCTTCCCAAGCGCCAGAATTCCGGTACCAAGTTTCCACTACCTCGAGTGTTATGGTCATGAATGTCTGCGTGAGGCCGGAATTGTTCAAGATTCCTCCTGTACATGCAGAAGGTATTCCAGTATGTACAAAGACGGTACAGTTGACAGACTCATACATAGATACAAACACACGCCGACAGTCATCCCGATAACCCAAGCCACTCACAACTCTCAAAGCTCTCCTCTGCAATCCAAATATTCTGTGCGCATTCGCTGAATGCCCCCAAACCAAGATCGCGTATACAATTGGCATCAGGCATTGCCGCACACCGAGACCGAAATTCTCAGACGTAGGTATTTCCAAAGCAAGAACAAATTAGGTCGAATCGGGCGTCTTGCTTAAGTAAAAGAATGACCCTGGAAGAAGGGAATGCCGCACCTTGCACCGCCGGCAATAAAATATTTTTCCCAGCCGGGAATCCCGACGCTGTAAAACGTATTGCCGACGACAATGGCCATTGCATGCAGAAAACTTTCCCGCATTAATCCCGAATTTTGTAAGTTTCAATAAGATTCAAGATCACCTGCATTAGATTAAAGACCACCTGCATTAGATTAAGGACATTTCAAATTTCCATGGCGTCTTATTGAAAGAGTTTAAACAGAACATTCAGAATAGACGTAAGTGACAGATAACTGATAATAAGACTGTTCAATCAGCAAATTTAACAGAAAGTGTAATGCGTCACAGCATTCAGTTTAAAGTTAAATAAGTCAAAAAAGTATGTTACATTTCAAGCTTTTCGCTCACTTCAAAACAAAGTGAACAGAAACTAACTCAAATGAATGTAAAAAACAACTGACCATTGCTTAATTTTCGTTAAATTTACAAGCAAAATTAAATTTAATTTACTGAGGCTATTTATAGCTTTGTATTATTTGAAAGCGTTTCTTTGGCTTAAACTACTTTATATGATGCCCACTTTCTATAGTGCAATATTTGTTGCCCTTATATATCACCAAACCCTTTCACATTTATTTATTAATTCACGGGATAACCCCATTAACAGTATAAAAGTACAAAACTAAACAAGTTAGGCTACAATAAATTGGCACCAAATCAAATAAAGCACAACATACAACTAAACAAAGAACACAGACTGATTTTTGTTTCATAACAGGTTAAAATAATTTTGAGCAACCAAATTCAAGGTGTAGAATTTACATTTGTAACTTGCTCAACACTAAAGCCATCAAGACTGGAAACAAGAGTAGAAACAACAATAGAAAAAAAATCCATAACATGCAAACAATTCTTAACCAAAATATATAATGTAATCATAAAGCCAGAGATCTCTTTAATTGTGCAACAGTTATATTAAATATATCACAGTTAATATTAGGTATTTAGCAATCCCGTATACCCATCCAGTGGGTTATGAATCCCATAGGCTGTTCTATGGAAAGGGATGTTAAAAGTATTATGGAAACATACAGCATGAACAGGAACATTAAAGTGAATTTGACTTAGAAGTCTGGCAATCAACAAATCCATGAATGAGCCTATATATAAATACGGCTCTCAAAATATCACGACGAACCTTTAGTGGAAGTAAGGATAATAACTGTTCAAGGACTGAGTAATAATGACTGCTGATAATGCAATATATGCATTATTCGCTTACATTATATTACATAAATACCATAGTTAGCATTTCTCAAGATTAATATAAAATAAAATAATTATAACAAAATGTATTCAGCTGTTACTCTTCCAGAGCAATGGCAACATCTTTTATTCTTTTACATTTAAGGCAGCGAATGAGAGAAACCCTTAAGTAATAAATAATCACTCCACGTACAAAGGAAAGGATGAAATGACCAAATAGCTGAGCTTCTTTGGAAAATGATTGTCGTACTTACTCCATGAGATACTGATCATTTTCTGCTTTAATGCAAGATGCTTCGAGTTGATCAAACTCCGAATAATTCTCTTCCTTAACTATATTTGGTAACCTTTCCAGAAGAATTATTAACTCTAGTATTTGCTTACTCTTATTATTTGCCAAAGTGCTACTCATAGTAAATAGTAATATTGGTCTAGCTTAGTTCACAAAAAATCCCAAATTCGTGAGATTATTTTCAGTTCATTAATCCAAACCCAATAATATATAACAACAATAGTGGACTTACTAGACTTGGACTTGTTTGTTTGGTCCCCTTTTCAAACTAACCTCAAACTCTTGCTAATTAAATTTTTCTTCGTTAATTTGAACTTGCCCTCTGCACCTGGTAGGACAGTTTGCCAGGGCATTCTGTTGTTCTTTTTCCTTGGAGTTAGCCCTAGCATGGCACCTAATGAGCCCAATGTATTATTTCACTTCACGCATGACCCTTCGCTCGCTACGGGGGCTCAAAGAACAGGAACTAATCCAAGACATGCCCAAAATTGAGAAAAAGTGCTTTTTACACACATAACCTTCAAAAAAATATTATAAGAATTGAACCCCGGGCCGCCGTATCACAGGCCCAGCATTTAACCACTGAACCACCAGAGCACTACCAGACAATTTATTGAACCGCAAAGACATCGGTAAACTGAAGGTTCATCCGGTTCCGTACTGGGTCTAGCTCTCAATTCTTTTTACATATTCGATACAAGTAAATATGTAAAAACTTACCTTTAAAGACCTCATAATATAAGAATATCTATTTTACTGATCGAGCGCACATAACAAGCATCATCATAAGTGGGCGTTGTTTGATAAAAGAACATTTTTTTTGATAGGTATCAAAATGCTTTCCCAACTTGCAATTGTAGCCCGTTTGAAAAACTCAATCACATTTTTTTCAATGCGAAACTAATAAAATCTCCCAGTTAGATTTGTATAAGGTTTAGAAGGATTATCTTGCCTATTAACATACTACAGGGTGCTACAAATTTGAGTGCATCATACATCCCCATGCATGATCTCGGGAACCGTAAGAGTTATGAAGTAGATTATATTATAACATATAATATAAATTTATATTATTATTATTATTGCCACTTTTTCCCCTTTATAAAATGGCAGTATCAAATTTTAAATCTGAAGTTTCGTGTCCGTGTCAACTTCATTTTTTTTAAATACGGACCTGGATTTTTTATTTCATTTTTATAAGCCTTTGGTCTGCAAAAACCAACGACGAATTACCCGAGAAGAACAGTTTAGTATTCTCGGGTATTACACTTGTCCAATTGCGGTAACAAATATTCTCATAAGTGAAATCGGATCAGAAAAGATCGCCACATCTCTGTCTAACACATTATCTCTTGGGGAAAAAATCTAGATTTGCTGATATATTGATAAGTGTGATACACGAGAATGCCAAACTGTTGAGAAGCGACAGCCGGCGGCGGCGTCTTTGATCTCGATGGGCCTGTTTTCGATGACCTTAAATGACTCTCGTAGTCGTTTGACATTAAAGCAGCATCCCAGATTCCTACACCAGATACGAATGTACGCGGCGGCAATAGCGTACAACTCCCCCTACTTTCTTCCCAGATCGAGCGGAAGGAATAGTACGGGCGATTCTGTTCGATCGCATTTCATAGAGCTAGGTTTGAGTATTAGTGCCAACCTTAAGTGGTCCGCACATATTGATTCCTTAACAAAAAAGCTTTCTTCTGCCTGCTTCGCAATTCGATCGGTTTCGAAGGAACTAAATCTGTCTACTGCCAGGCTCACTTACTTCTCTTTGTTTGAATCTCATCTTCGCTACGGCCTTCCCTTTTGGGGCTGCTGTAACACCGAGCAATTTCGTACCATTTTCAAACTTCAAAAGAGAGCAATTCGTTATTTATTTGATCTTAATGGCAGAGCTCATTGCGAATACTACTTTAAAAAATATAAAATTCTTACGCTTCCTGCTTTGTTTATTCTAGAAACAACTTGTTTAATACGCAAATATCGAACCATATTTCCCGAAAGGCCACAACATGAGTACTCAAAAAGAAATTCGAGTCAGGACATCTACCTTCCTTTTCCCTCCTCTAAATTAACAAAAAATTCTATTCTTTATAATTCCAAGAAGATATACAATACACTCCCGCTACATCTTAAATCCATCCCTACATTTGCTAAATTTCGTGAAAAAACGAAGGCTAGAAAGACCTTATTATTCTATAAATGAGTTTTGCGTGAATTAGATTTTATTTTTTCCTCGATTAATTTTCTTGGGCTTCAGGTGCGGCCGTGAAATTTTTTTATATTATATATATTTTTTATAATAGGTATAGGATTATCTTTTTGACGAATTAGTGATTTTTCGGATATACAGGAATTACACAAAATTAAATACCTAGCTATCAATTTTAGTCATGTTTTGTTTACTTTACTCGGTATTTTCAACTCTGCAGCATATGCATATTGCCTGAGTCAAGTTCACCGACATGACCTTCCTTATTTTTTCAAACAGCACGTTTCGTTATAATGTATGTTTAATATTTTGATAACACTGGGTTTCTTTACCCTATGTTTTGTGCACTTCCTGTGGATCTAGTTCAACTGCTTATGATGTTCTGTAATATAGTTTTTTTGTTAAATCGTGACCAATTTCAATTTGAAAATTGCTTGTTCTATTTTTATCGTATATATTAAGTTTTGTTTTGTATTTGCCCTACAATTTTATTTACTTTCCGAAAACGTTTGTTTTTAAAAAGTTTTATTTCGAGCTACAAGTGTTCAGTACATTAGTGACAAACTCACATTAGGCATGCTGCGTATATATAATGTTCCAGATTTTGCTGATCTTGCATATGACTAATACATTAATATGAATAATAAGATGAGTCATAACAACAGTAATTCAGCGTAAATGGCCATATAATTCCTCCCTCCTTAAGTCTGAGAAAATTGGGGTTTATTTTCGAAGGGTTTCAATTTTATGTCCATTTTTACATTTTGCTGTGATTTTTTACATCGGTAATATATTATTCCTATAATTATTAATACAAGTATAATTAAACATATTACAATAGTTACTGATATACTAGTGTTTACAATATCGAATTTTTTCAAAGGGTGCAACACTAGCTTCTTTGCATTTTCTACGTCTTCTTGTATTTTATCTAGATTTATTTCCTTTAATTGTAAGGGTTCAATATTTTGAACTAAATTTTCGTCTATATTTATTTTAGGCAATTTTAACCTTTGGTTGACCGTACCAGGCTTTTGAGAATCGTAATGATTATTTTGTATCTTAACTACGCATTGTGCGGGCAAGATTAAAGACACTTGTTTTACAATCTCGACTGTATTCTGGTTAGGGCATTGAAAATAGACATTTTCTTGATTTTTCGGTATTATTATGATAGAATTATCATCAAATTGGGTAATAGATGTTTTTTTCGTACTTAATAGGTATCATCGGACAATGATTTGTCAAATTAATCGTTTGAACTATACAAGGTTCATTTTGATTGAGTAATTCTTTTGGACATAAGAATATCTCTTCGATTTTATGACAATCTTCTTTTAGGTTATAAGAATCGTTGGGTGATTCTAATAGATAAGGGTTATTTAGCGTTATTATTTGATCATTCATTGGAATTGGGTACAGACGAAATGGCATGTATGGTTTTCCTGTTATTAATGGAATAGCTACATAACATATTATTAAGTCGTTTTTTATTGTTACATCTGCGTGAGCTACCTCATAATATTTAATTATATTATCAAAGGGTATTCTTGTTTCTTGATGTAGTTTATTAATTACTAATTGAAATTCTTAGTATTTAAAAATACTATGATGCATTATATTTATTTCCGCAAAGTTGATAGCGGTTTGTACATTTGCTTGAATTTCGCTTATTACGCGAACTTTGTTTGCTTAGTTGTCGAGTAATGCAATAAAGTACGTTGTCGTATACGTGGATTGAGTCATACGTGTAAGGTAATTTAGACGGTGTTGTATTTCTTGTTGATTTGCTGTGACATTAGTCAGCTGTGACTCAATATCTTTAGTTAATCGTTTAACGATTGTTTGTTTATCAGAAATATCCTGATGGAGAGTTTCCTGATTTTCTTGGAGTGTTTTGATATAGTTATCATATCGTTCTCCATCATCAGCGTCAAGGGTTCCATAGAGGTACTTATGGGCCTTCCCAATGAAATTGAATAATCCTCTTTTAGTTCTTTTCACTGGCGTTGTATAATGATTTACGAATGACTTAATTGACTTTACTTGATTAATAAGATCGTGTGTTCTTGTCATAAGAAGGCGGTCTAGGGGCGTATTTGAGTTATTTAAAGTTTCTGCGGCTTGTAGAAGAATCTTTTCTGTCGCTTCAATACACTCCTGTATATTTGTTAGGTTTACATGATAATAAACGTGATGGTCTCTGGAATCTGGAATCTGGAAATGGTGAGAGGGTGGCCTTGAAAGGCCGCGGCACTTAGGCCCCATTGGACCCCCTGTGCGTCCTCTCCAGGTCAACCAATCCATCTAGGCCATCGTCCAGCCTAGTGTTGTAAAAAAGGCGGCGATGTTGCCCGAGGAGGCTGTTCTAAGAAAAGCCATGGTTGGCCATCGTTCTCCCAAAATGGATTCCCTTAGTTCCGAAACAGCGTCGCAATCGCAGAGCAGATGCTCTACTGTTTCGTCCTCCTGTTCACAGCCTCTGCATATAGGTGTCTCGCATAATCTCATTGTGTGGAGATGTTTCCTTAGCTGGCAGTGTCCAGTCAGAATCCCCACCACGAGTCGTAGGGTCTTCCTTGACATATCCAGGTATGCTTTTGCTGCAGACTCATTAGGATAGCTTAAAAACTCCCTGGCCAGTCGACAGTTAGTTGTTTCGTCCCATCTTGCCCTAAAGTCTTCATGGGTGATCTTTTTTATCATATGTATCGTCGTCGCGACAGGTAGGTTTGAAGGGCCGGCTCCGATAAAGTTTGAACCAGCTGCCTTTCTAGCCAATTTGTCCGCTGATTTGTTACCTTCGCACTGTGCATGTCCTTTAACCCAGTTTCTGCGGCTTGTAGAAGAATCTTTTCTGTCGCTTCAATACACTCCTGTATATTTGTTAGGTTTACATGATAATAAACGTGATGGTAATTATTTACTATATATCCAGTTCCTTGATAGATAGGTAATAGTGGGTTGGTTATTTCTTCTATCTTGTATTGGGCGTTAACAATTAGTGGAAAGAGTATCAGGATGATCTTCATTTTCCTGAAATCAGAATCGTCTTTTAATATCCTTGGGGTGTCTCTGATTTTTAAATACAGCTGATTTATATTTAGGCTGTATATTTTTTGTCAGTTTCCGGGGTGTATTTATCCACTGGTTACTAGCTTCCGGTATCTCTGGGTCATTTTCACGTTTTTCATTTAGTTTGGCTAGAACATTTGCCTTTTTTACATTTAGTTTTGTATTGATATTATCATTTAGTTCTTTAAACGTTTCCGCTAGTTCATGTATATAATCAGTTTGTATTTGATTTAAGTTTTTCTCAAAATTTAGTTGATAATTTAGGTTTCCTTTGATTATCTGAAAAGGGGTATAATCGTGTGAAGAATGTATACTATTATTATAGTTTAATATAGCAATATCAACTAATTCCTGAATTGTCTTAGATCGATGATTATCTCTAAGCGTAATTAGGCTTTCTTTAAGTGTCGAATGAAATCTTTCGATAGGCGAGTTCGAATTAGGGTTATACGGTGTCGTAAAGTGTAACTCTATTTGATATGTTTTACAAAGATCTTGAATCAAATTACTTTTAAACGTTCGCGCGTTATCAGCAGTAATTTTACAAGGCGTACCATGATGAGAAAATAATTTAATTAAACTTTGACATATTTCTATAGATGTCTCGTTTATAGAGTAGGCAGTAGCGAATTTCGAGAAATTATCTATAATTGTCAAATACTTTTGAGCTGATATAGAATATACATCCATATAAATGTGTTCAAATGGTTTAGTGCCCGTTGGTGTGGGTTTAAAAATTACTTTATAAGGATGTCTATCATACTTTGATTTTTGACAAGTCTCACAAGTATTCACAAAATTTATCACATCTCTTTCTAAGCTTGGCCAATAATAATGCTGCTTAATATTTTTTATATTTTCGGTAATTCCTCTATGTGATGTTTTCGTTTGGTGATATCGTTCGATAATTTCCTTTTGTTCGTTTTCACTTACGACGTCATCAAGTAGTAAGTTTGAGATGACAAGTTGGTAGGCATTATGTTTAAAAGTTTCTTGAAAAACTCTTATTATTAGTGGTTCCAGTTCTTCGTTTGGGAAATGTAAACAGTACAGATCAGGGGGTAAATGATCTCTAAGAAGTCGTTGAACTTCTTCTGTTGAAGGGTTTTGATTGATGAAAATTAAAAATCTCTTTTTAGTATTAAATAATTTCATCGTTGTTACGTAAGATCTTTCGTTTGCGGTCCATTTAAATATTGCCTGGTTCTTAAAGGTATCTACAGACTTATTTACATATGGGGCGCCAAGAATTGGGTCTTCCCTTGATGTGTGTATTGTATCAGTATCTGAGTTGTTTTCTTTTACATTGTCCTCTTCTTTGGTTCCTTCTAATGAACTGGCAGTATCAGTTTCTTTTTTCTGGAAGGAGCATTTTTTAATCCAAACGGCATACGTGTGTACTCGTAATGTCCGTTCTCTACGTTAAATGCTGTCTTTGGAATGCTTTTCGGATCCATTTCAATCTGATGAAAACCACTTGCCAGGTCAAGCGCGGTGAAATATTGGCATTTTCCCAGTTTATCTAAGATGTCCGAAATATTTGGTAATGGATATCGATCATCTGTTGTTTTTTCATTCAATTTCCTGTAGTCGATTACTAGTCTCCATTTCTTTTGTCCAGATGCGTCCATTTTCTTAGGAACGATCCATATAGGTGAATTCCGCGGATAGCTAGAGGGTTGAATGATTTTATCACGTAACATCTGCTCTATTTGCTTATTTACTTCGTTCTTATGTACATAGGGGTATCTGTAACTTTTTGTATGCACTGGAATTTCATCGGTGGTGTTAATAACATGCTTGACTTGATTTGTGAACGTTAATATGTCTCCAGGTTTATACAGAATTTTATCAAATTTCTTTAGAATTTTAAATAGTTTATTTCTTTCTTCTGAGTTTAAATGCTCATGTCTAATTAAACTTCTGAAATCTGTATCTTCAGTAGTCTGGTTTTGTTTTACTCCGTTATTATTTATTTCGAAATTAAATATTTCGTAATTGTTTATTTCGAATGGTTCCATTAATAGACTATCGTTTATATTACAGTTAATTACGACAGTTTTATTAGAGTGGTTGAAAATATCGATTAAATAAGATCCGTTGTTAATACTTATAAGGGTAGGTTGTATTTCGATTTCCTCGTCTCGATAATAGGGTACCATCCATGTAGTATTATTCGGTAAGTTTGTCTTAAGAGTAGTTTTGTGTATGGTTCTAGGGGGTATTTCGATTTTATATTGCTCAAAATTCTGTCTGTATTGGAAAGGAATTTCCATATACTGATTTTTGAGAAAGTATTCGTGGAATGGATAGAGAATGAATTCTATTGGTTCCGTTATACCGTAGCATAAAAATAAGGGAATGTGTGCTTTACTTGTGGCTTTTTTAGATCCGGCACAAGTTTGAAGGGTGCTTATATATGGCTTAATTAATTCAGGAAAAAAAGGTTTCAGCTAATGAAGGTCTAAGGAGAGATGCATGAGAACCAGTATCGATAAGTAGTCTAATATTATAATTAGGGACTTCGATATAGGGTAGTTGGTTTATTTGGAAGCTATTTAAGCTTAGGCAAGGTTTTTCTCGTCCGAGGCTTGTAATTGAAAATTTTCCAATTGTTCAACTAATGTTTCCTCAGAAAGTTTCGATCCCTCAAGATGTTCTAGATCTGTATAGTAATAGTTATTACAATTATTTTCGTCTTCCTCAGTAGAATTGAATTGAGGGTCGTTGAATTCATTTTCTAGATGGGTTAATTCCTGAAATGAATAATGAGGTCTTCCTGAAGTTTGGAATTGATTTTGAAATGGTCTTTGTTGGGGTTTCAATTGGGTTAGATTCTTCTCAATCGTGCTTACGCCAGACATTGGTTGTGGATATTGTTGCCTATTCATTTGATTAGGGGTAAATGGTGGAGGAATATGCCTTTGGTTAGGGTTAAATGGTGGTTTTTGTATTTGTGTCTGATATTGCACATTATTTGGCACATTATTTTGACCATTATTTGGGACATTATTTGGGCGATTATTTGGGCCATTGTATGGGAATCTCCCAGGTTGTGTCATATTTGGTATTCTAGAGATGATCATAAAAGGCTGATGAGTCCTTTGAAAATTATTTGGTGAATGATTCAGTGTTCTCGAATTTTGTTTAGTTTGGTTATGTAAATAGTTATTTTTAAAATAACTTTGACTTGTTAATATTTCATAATTGGTTATAATATCAATTGCATTGTCTAAGTTTTGCGGGTTTTGTACTATTAATAGTGTTCTTGTAACGCTCAGTTCCCAAACAAATACAAACCTAACTTACATAATATACAAGTTTACAATAATCTCCAACTTCACAATAATCTCCAAGTTCACAATCGGTGGTACAGCCTTGAGTGCAGGAACAATGGCGGCCCCCAGCTTTTAGACAGTGGAGAAGGGTCGTGGTGAGTTATAATGCCTGAGCGCCACGCGGTTAACTTATCGCCATGCCCTGATGCTGGATCTTCAGTGAGATTCGACCAATAACCACGAATTGCTCTCCTCCCCGCTGTAACCTATTGAAAAACTTGGAAGGGGAAACAAAAAGAAATATCACCCCAATTAAACAAAAATAACAAGTGTATATTCCGTATTGGTGACTATACTTTTGAATTAAATAAGAAAAATAATTGCTACAAGAAGAATTTCTTGTATATGTAGCTATGACAATTAATATATAAATGTTTGCTAAAGATGGAATATGAAAAGTAACGGTTTAATGTTAAATAGTACTTTATGTTATAACTACGGCGCCCTATAAATACGAATACGTGATCACGTGTCGTTTACATGCCCTTGATTGGTGTTTTCAACCTATGCGGTACAAAAATATGACAACTTCTTCTACTTCTACACTCTAAATAACTCTAATCAATAAGCGAGAAGTTATCGTGCTAGTTTCAAAAATACATATATTATACGACGCAGAAAAAAAAATAAAACACGCGATCAAGACTACGCTGAAATGAATTAATAACACGCCAAAACTATCCGGATTAGCTGGATAATCCAGTATACATATGCTAACTATTGAGAATAATTCGTTACTCCCAAATAACTTGAAGGTAGCTATCTTTTAAATCAAGTCAAACCATTAATACTTTCATTAAGCAAACTCATCCGAAACTTTAAGTCGCCCTAAATCACCAATCAAATAAACACAATAATAAAATGAAATAAAATAAATGTCCCAAAATACACTATATATTATCCTAAATTAAGACTTATCTGATACGATATCAAGCCAACAGTGAGTTCATCCAGGATCCAGGTGTTCGTCGGATCACTGGAGCGTCAAGGTCGAGGAGACACCCTCCGTATGCGTTAAGGCTTGGATCAGACAGCGAGACACGCAGTCAATTGACGGTTACTCCGAAACCACGTGTTGTCAGAGGAGTCTCAGTATGCAGTCTTGAAACCCAGGTAGGAAACCGGAACGTAAGAGGACAATGGAAGGCCCATAACCAATGATCCCAAAATAAAAATCCAAAACCAGAAATCCAAGAATAGAAAACAGGAAAATGGAAAAACCCCTGAAACAAATAGGGCAAATTAGCACGGTGATCAAGCCAAAATATGAAGGAAACAGGTACGGAACCTCAACAAATAACAGATCAAAACAATATCTGTATCAAATCTATTCAAACAACATACCTTTAGATGTTAAACGGGGTTCAAGTGTGTGGCAGCTCTCGAAAGTCAAATCCCCAAACGTGGGTGCAGGTGGTCGAATCTACAAATCTTCCTTCATCTACAATCATCCATCAGACGAGAAACCATCGACGACCACAATCCTGCTCAAGGGCTTCGTTGAATAATCCCCTAACTAGGGCACTGTATATTTCACACTAAATATCAGTATCTCAACGAAAATTCCCAATTTCGAGAGCTCGGCACTGAAACCTACTGGTTCCTTCAAGATCACATAAAGACTAAATTGGCTTGCTTCGAAATGACGAGGCTAGCAGAATTAACATCGCGCCGGCCCAACATACTATGTTGCCAGAAGCGTCCCTATTTGTGACAAAGTACTAGAAAGTTATGATGTCATACTACCGGATTCGCCAAAACAAGCGCTAAAGCGACTCATTATCGGAATGATTTAAATCAGTTAGAATCTACTTTTATATGCTTAGTGGGAATATATAATCCACGCGTTATGCGGCAGTCAAAAATTACAATCAACACGCGCCACTAATAGCATTATGCCATACAAGACATTAACTTGGCAACCGTGTCGACCGTGAAGACCACGCGCTTGTCCAGAAAGCTGTCACTTATACCGCCAAAATTATCCTCCACAGACTATGTGAAACATAGACCAATTTCGTTCGCGTCGGTAGAATCTACTCCGAGCTGAAATATTATCGAACTTTAATAATGGAGAGTTCGTGTAATACTGCGTCAATATGCAAGCGTAGAAGGCTAAACATTGATACCATCCAATATAATCAGCAAATTCAAGCGTATGATAGCTAAATCCTACAATAAATGCAACGCGAATTAGAGTGGTTCTCGAATCGATATCGACGGAGGGATCCGATGCGCATTCCACCGGTCGTGTAGTCTATGGTTTAAAACCGGAGTGACATGACATACTTCTAACAAACGTCAATGTTTCATTTCCAAAACCAAAATATTCCCTAATCACCTAAGCAAAACAATATATTATCAAATATAAATCAATGAGAAAATTACCACAGAATGACCATCAAGTGTACAAAAAGTAAGTTATAATTACAGTGTTAGATATCCCTAAATAACCTTAAAATATAACTCGGCATGCATTATAGTCCAAACTCCAATTACTCGGCTTATCTGTAAACAATCTATCACTGTTGTTTTATTTTAGACACAACCCTCCAAGAAAGGCGAAAATATATTCTTGATTCCAAAATACTTCGAATCAGCAATTAAAAACCATAATTAACAAGGTCGAAACCAGTGGATGGCCATCAAGGTGTATTATCGAACTGAAATAATGAAACCAAGCCAACTGATTAGAAGAAGGGTTTCTTTCTCCATTTAGAAAGACAGCATAATAGGACAAAACCAAGAGGAAAATACCAAATACAACGAAGCTTTGTGGTTCCAGCTGCAACAATATATCGTGTGTGTAAAGTTAATTCGTTCAAAAGAAAGCATGTGCATTTGATATATTATAAAGACATAAATATGAAATATTTGCTTTAGAATACCTAGTTTAATGTTGGGTTCCATGCTTTTCCAATACTAGTCCCATTGTGGTGATTATCTAATTTTTGTAGTCTATTTTAATAAATAATATGATGTTTGATTATTTTCCCTCCAGAAATAGATCAATTTTAGTCGACTATAGTACCACATACGTAAATTTTTATTTTGGTCCTTCGCCATTTCGTCCAGAAAAAAAAATAAATGCGTATAGTTAATCGGAGCCCGTTACATTCTTAATTCACTTGAAATATTAGCTAAGAGATTTTGAGTAGCGGTTAACTCATTTTGTGAGATTAATATAGCTCTAGCTTCGATATTGTGAACTTCATTACATATTTTAGTATTTATTTGCGTAACTAAGACTTTGAGTTTTTGAATATAATCTTGATTAGATTCATTCTTTTTCGTTAAGAATATTAATTGTTGTTGTAAATTAGCTCTGGTAATTGGATCACTGAATTTTTGTTGTAAAGCTATTTTAATTTCTTCCCAGGTTAATAAATCTGAGCGAGTAAGTAAAAAGTCTTCAGCTGGACCTACAATTTTTGATTTTATAGCTAATAAAACATATTCTTGTTGCGATACATCATTAGAGAAATATCTAGTATGAAAGGTGTTTATCTGGTTTATAAAAGAATCTAAATGTGATGGCGCTCCATCAAAAGTTTTCAATAGAGTAACGGTAGATCTCAAAGCGTCAGCCATTTCTATCAAATTACTACAACTACTTAAATGTAACTTAGTTATATGGTTACTTATTCTAATAGATTGATCTTCAGAATTATTAAAAAGATTTTCAAAAAATAATTGATCAATGTTTAAATCTAAATCTAAATTAGAAGTTAATAATGGATTATTTTCAGAAATATCAGAATATAGTTTTTCAATACTTAAACTAGATTGGTTACTTGTAGAAGGTTTAGAATGTTGAGAAGTTTGTCTTTCTTCTTTAAAATTCTTCTTTGGGTAAGTAATATCTCCTAATAACTTCTTGGAGAATTTTTTCATTTCATTCTTAATTAACAGGTTGTGCAACTATAGGAATTCAAGATGACTTACAAGACAAGGCTTGATTCCAGTTTTCTTCCTGTATCAGACAATGAGATAGCTGAGGAGATACACTACTCGGGTCACTCGCTGCCTGTAGTGGACACTAGCATAGGCCAGTTTGTCCTACTGATGATCGTTGTGGCATACCATAAAGCGATGCATCAGGAGTCACAAGATGCTTGACTGGGTTCTTGAAGTTCTTCTTGATCCTTTCTTAATTGTTGAAACAAAAGGTAGTGCACTGGTTGATCACTTTAATAAATCTCGAACAGGGTATCGCACTGTACTCCGAGATTCCGATCTAATAAACGCACTCCGAAAGGATCCTACCGACTGCGCCAATTTTATTTACTTTCCGAAAACGTTTGTTTTTAAAAAGTTTTATTTCGAGCTACAAGTGTTCAGTACAAAGCTTTCTTAATGACTAACTCACATTAGGCATGCTGCGTATATATAATGTTCCAGATTTTGCTGATCTTGTATATGACTAATACATTAATATGAATAATAAGATGAGTCATAACAACAGTAATTCAGCGTAAATGGCCATATAATTCTACTATGGTTAGTTTATTTATTTTAGTTAGCTTTGTCCATAAAATTTATTTGAATTTTTTTGTGGCAATAAAGCATACTTGATTTTGACTTTGATAGAGCTCGCGATGCTGCATCTTTAGTCTGGGCGCTTCGATTACGAATGATCATCGAACGTGTGAATTTGTAAAATTTAACCACTTATTTATTATGACGGGATATAAGTGTATTTGCAGATGTTGTACATCTGAAAATAGAGATACAATTTTGTTTTCTTTGCCTACAGATATCTCAAGGTATGTAAAACAATAAATTATTATTTATCGACGTCAAGGAATTGATAATGATAAAAAATAGGTAATTATTATTAGATATTAGGGCCCCTCGATTTTTAAGTGTTTTCTGAATTTATTGTATGCCTTCCATACAAAGGCTGATTGATGAATAAAACATGAATTATGCCATATGGACCTATGAGCAATAAATAGTCGATCAGTTTTTATAGAACAACTAAGTAGCAATAATAGGATCATATACTTTTAAGGTAAAAATAATTTAGAATAGCTTCAGAAACTGGGCCCGATCATTTAAAGAAATAAGCGCATCGTTGTCAACTTGTTACTACTACTTGTCGGCATGCCAGATCAATGGTTAGGAATAGGAATGTGCAATATTAACGATATTACAAAAATTGATGGGACAACCTACTTAACTGATGTTCACAAACAAAGTTGGCAAGAATATTACAATCAAATGTAAATTTCGTACTTCATGGATGACTACGATAAAAGGAATCCAAGTTCTATGAAACACGTTTAGCCCCGTCTTGAGAAAGCCGGATTCACATACTTAAAACGTAGAAGAGTAAATCAGGATTGCCTAGAAAATTATTTCGGGAACATTAGGCAACAGGTAGGTAATTCAGTAAACCCTACTCCAATCCAGTTTCAGAGAGCTCATCAAAATAGTACATTGTGCAACAAGTGTGAAAAGTGATTTTCACACGCGTTGCATACTATACTTTTTCTACGACTGCAAATAATATTGATATTATAATATTGAATATAATATATCAAGCATCTTGTCTTTAAATTAAAATTTATAGTTTACAAAGACCATACACACTTCTACAGCAATTTGTGTAACTAGTTGATGAGTAGGTATTGAGATGCCAGGGCTGGGACAACGCCCTCCCCGGGGCGTCCTTTTAGGGTTTCGTCCCTCATTCTAGGGTTTCGCCCTTTAATTTTTGGAGTTATTCTTTTCATATCTTTGGAAAAAGACGCCATTCACCGGCGGTCTCCTTGTATGGCTTTGCCTTCCCTCGGGGGACCCATTTTTTACATATTCGGAAAAGGGAGCATCCGGGGATGAAGCTCTAAATTGGGGCTCCTTGAGGCCCAAAGCCCTTAAATAACGGGTCCATTTTTCACATATTTTAAAATGAGGTCCCCGGTGGGGGAGCGTCATATTTGACATATTTGGAAAAGGGGTTCCTCCTGGGGCGAAGCCCTAAAATGGGGCCCCAAGGAGCGAACCCTAATTCGGTCCTATGGTACGGGAGTCCCATTTTTTACAGATTTAGGAATTGCACCCCCTCTCGGGGGCGAAGCCCTAAAATTAGGCCCCATGCTTTAAAAGGCTGGGTATGAGTCCTATTTTCTACAGTTTTGCAAAAAGAGGCTCCTGGGGGGGGGGGGCGAAGCCCGAATTTTAGACCCCCTTTTTTTAAGATCTGGGAATGGGACCTCTGAAGGCGAAGCTCTAAAACGGAGACGAAGCCCTTTAATCTAAATACCTGAATAAGGGTGGGAAAGTATACTTTGCACACGCCGTGTGCAAAGTATACTTTTCACACGATGTTTGAAATGTCCAGTTTTCAAGAGCAGTTAGTGCGTTTTTGTCTATTTTCAGGACAGTCGTAGACATTTTTTTTTGTCAAAGTTTTCTACACTCAGAACATATGAACTGTGAAAATGGTTTGGACGTTTTACTCACAGAACTAAAACGTGTTCCAATTATCATAAAACTGGAACCCAACCTCTAGTAGAATCGGTTGCGGCAATAACGATTACTGAATGCGACTACAGGGAGCTAAATATGGCCACTCAAAATGATTTTAACTATGTATGTGGCTATTTAATCAAAAAAAGCATTAAATATTCATTCTTGTGAAATTTGCATAAATTTCTCAGAACAATGCAACTTACTTAATAACTCTATGTTGTTAACGCATTTTAAAGCGTATGACTCCGAAGAAAATATTTTTGGGAGTTTAAAATCTCCCAACGAGAAGTTCCTCTTTTATATTTATACGTTAGAAAAAATATTTGTGTCTATTTGATGCGTTGTCAACAAAGGCTGGAATTTCCAACGCATACCTTACTGAAATGAGCCAAACAGAATTTGGTCATCCTTGCAAATAATTTGGGAAAACGTACACCGTCAAATTATTTATAAGGCTAAGAATTATTTATACTCTTAAATACGCCAACAGAGATTTGAAATCCTCGAGAAAATCAGACAAAACCAATCGAAAAATTAAAATTTTGTCTCATTTATAAATATAATAGATTTTTTGATATGTTTGGTTTGCAAATTCATAGTTTTATTACTTTCTTAACTGGTACAACTAACGTTTTTCCAGAATCATAATAAATAAATTATTTCCATGGTCCAACCAACGCGCGCCTTAAGCCGAAACAGATGCCGCCTTTGTGGGGAGGCCGAAAAAGGTGCCGACTCGGACTTTCGTATCTGGTGTAGGGTGCAGGTTAATCTGGGGCAGCATAATCCGAGAAGACAACGGTTTTATCTTCTCGGATAATATCTTGTAGTATGGGAGCATGGGGAAGTAAATTATGTCATGAATCAGTAAATAAATCAAAATTATTTATTTAAAGAACTTATTATTTATAGGTATGTTGGGGTTTACTTATAATAAGATATATCTATGTACAGGGTGGCTCGAATTCGTGTCTATGTATGGGGAACTCGAAAACCGTAAGAGATACAGTGTCGGTCAAATTAAGGCAAAATTGCGCATTTAGGTGCCTAACAATATGCCGTTTAGAAAGTTTTAAAATTCCGAGTATTTACGGAGATATCCGGAAAAAACCGAAATTTTGAAAAATGGTTTTATTCTTTTCCTGGGCTTATTTAAAAACGGATTTCAAATTTAATTGCACTTTTGCATTGCCACTTTTTCCCCTCTATCCAATGATGATACCCAGTTTTAAATCCGACGTTTCGTCTTTAAGGGATCATCATCAACTTTCTTTTTTTAAATACGAACTTTATCTTTTTTTATCGTTTTTCAGATGGTATCGGCGTTATAAATATGAGTATGAGTTTTTTTTTTTTTTTTATTTTTTTTTTATTTTTATCTTTTTATTATTTTTATTTTATATATTTAGCTTTGGCGTAATTTTAAATAATTTAAGGCAGGTAGTTTAAAATTTTTATATTCTATAAAAATGTTTTATTTGGTTTTTTGTGTTAGGGCTCAAATTTTCCACTTAATACAAAAACAAAATAAAATATTTTTATACAATATAAAAATTTCAAAAGCACCTACCTTAAGTTATTTAAAACTACGCCAAAGCAAAATATATAATTTAAAAAAATAATAATAAAAATAAAAAATAATAACAAAAAAATAAAAACACATAGTCATATTAATAACGTCAATACCATCTGAAAAACGATAAATAAAATTAAAGCTCGTATTTAAAAAAAGAAAGTTGATGATGATCCATTGAAGACGAAACGTCGGATATCAAACTGGATACCATCATTGGATAGAGCGGAAAAAGTGGCAATGCAAATGTGCAATTCAATTTGAAATGCGTTTTTAAATAAGCCAAGGAAAAGTAAAACGATTTTTCAAAATTTCGTTTTTTTCCGGATATCTTCGGAAATACTCGGAATTTTAACACTTTCTAAACGGCATATTGTTAGGCACCTAAATGCGCAATTTTGCCTTAATTTGACCGACACTGTATCTCTTACGGATTTCGAGTTCCCCATACATAGACACGAATTCGAGCCACCCTGTACAGATTTATAATAGGTATAGGCTACATCATACATTAGGAATAAACCAAAGATACTTACAGAGCCGTTCCTGACGGGGCTGCAGCATGTGCACTCGCACGGGGCGGCGGAGATTAGGGGGTGGCATTTTATTTACAACAAAGTTTGTAAACCAGCTATTATTAAAAAATATGAAACAATAAAATACAGTAGCATTTCAGGATTAATGAATTACAATTAAACTCTGGTTTACAAAAACAAATGTTAAATATAAACCCAAGAACTACGTCTTCGCCATTAGTGGTAAATTGTTTCATTTTTCGACATTGTTCAAAAATTATTTTGCAGCATCAGCTTTAAGGTTTTGACACTAACCTATATCACCGCTATACTGTTTGCCAAATGAAAGAACCTAGACGGAAAGAATGCGGGCAAAAAATATCCTCGCATATTTAGATGCTGCCACATTTTTTTCCCAATAATCCTAATTTATTTTCTGTCTAGTTTCCTATAGTGAATTTACATATTTAAATTTCCCACTTGAATACTTAATTTTGTTATTTTCCTTAATACTACTGTCTTCTATTATTTACTATTTTATTTACACAGGGAAATACGGAATACGCAATAAGTATACTACAATATTTATATTTTATTCGCCTTCAAGCTATTTAAAATACGCGACAATAGGCAACAGTGCGACGTTTACTTGATTTTTAGCGGGGAGGCAGTGTCGTGATTGGTCGCAGGATATATTAAATACACTTTGACCCTAGACAACACCTAATTTTTTTTACATATTTTAAAATTTCGGCAGCGACTTGCTTTAGCCATTGGCGTGGAAATTGCCGATGCCGAACTGTGTGGTTATTTATATTATTTGGTTTGTAGGGTCTGGTGATATATAGGTTTTGTCGATTTTGCAAATTCTCTTTTTTCACTAGAAAGGGGGTGTCCTATATAGTAGTTTAAGCCAAAAAAGTCGGAAGATCCGCTACATTTGAACCGAAAAAATGCCCTCAAAGTTCGAGTTTTGACACAAATTTTCAGCACCACTTCACAAAAGCACTAGAAATTTCGACAAAACACATCTGAAAATCAATTGTCGGGTGAAAATAGTAACTAGGATACATTTGCGTCGAATCGAACGAGAGACCTCCGTTTTGTTCCGGTCCTAATTTAAAGCGACTCATAGCCATAGCCCCATTAAACAAAATTAAATTTTACTTGTAAATATCCATCCTCGTTTTTACTGTCAACTGTCACAATAGCCAAAACAAATATTTTTAAGAAGGCACACTGTTGCCAGACGTTTACTGTAGTTTCGTTAGCAAAATTCATTAGAAAAATGGTGCGCTATAAGCGCAGCTTATTAACTACCAGCTATTCATCTTGCGGCGGCATCCGTTGATTTGGGAAAGTCAATAACCAAGTTTTGCAAATTTTAGAAGAGGGTCATGACTTAATATTGTTTTAAACGCCTGGGCATCTGAATAATACTTTTGACAGTTCGTTTAATTTAAAATATGCTTTTTCTACTAGCGTGCCTAAAGTACTCACTTTACGCACTCTCTAAGATTCGTAAAATAGGCTTTTTTAATGTGCAGTGCGTAAAATAAGTTATTTTACGCACTAGTGCGTAAAGCAAATCTGACATATTTTTTGACATTTAGGGCAATGCGTAAAATAATATATTTTACTCACTAGTGTGTAAAATAATTTATTTTACGCACTAGTGCGTAAAGTAATTTAATAATATTTTTGTTTTTTCATATATTTTTCGGTAGTAAAAAAAGTTTTGTATGCTACTCATGTGTAAAGTTCCCTTTTTTTATTCAATATCAATTAAATTTTTTTTATCAATATTCCCATTCATAAAAAAAGGTTCACTTTACACACTTGTTACATAAATAACTATTTTATCGTCTAGAATTCGTTTAAAAACGATTTTAAAACGCTCAATTGTATAAATATCTGAAATTTCCGAACCTCTCAGGGCCATAGCCGAAGCTTCGGACGAATTTGTCATGTATTTTGAAGCGAAAATTCATTTTAAATTCAACTGTCGAACTGAACCGCTCAGGGCGCAGTGCCCCACACTCCAACTTTCCGATTTCGATAGAGTTGACTAGCTGGTAGTGAATAAACTGTGCTATAAGTATCTCTACTATTTTTTTAATTTAGGTGAATGATTTTTTTATTGCAGTAGCACATCCTATATTGCTCGACGAGCGATGTGTGTGCGAAGATGTTGATTGACACGGTTCTTGAATAGTTAGTTTGAGGAACAGATGTCCTGGGAGCATATTCGCATGTAACAGGCAAGATGTCCATTCGGCAATGCCGATCGTTTCTTCATATGTGACGTGCACGATAGCATTTAGTCAGATGTCGTTACATAGAATCAACAAATAAGTCTTCAATTATTTTAACACTTCATGCATGGCCCTCCGCTCGCTTCGCTCGCTACGGGGGCTTAACAAACAGAAACTATCCAAGTGCTAACCAAAACTAACCCAAAATAAAAAAAGTAAAATAAAGATTTTGGGTTAGTTTTGGTTAGCACCTGGCTAGTTTCTATTTGTTGAGCCCCCGTATAGGGCGCGAAGCGAGCGGAGGGTCATGCATGAAGTGTTTAAATAATTGAAGACTTATTTGTTGATTCTATGTAACAGTCACCACATCCCACTAAATGCTATCGTGCACGTCACATATGAAGAAACGTTCGGCATAGTCGAATGGACATCTTGCTTGTTACATCCGAATATGCGTCCTGGGAGTGAGTTCCACACTGATGCAGTGCGCCAGACAAAGGAGTTCTTGTAAAGCGATGTTCTAGGTGTTTTCAGTTGTACGACGAACCGGTGCGCTCTTGCCGTCTATCGTGACAGGCGTTCTCAGGGGCGGGATAAGGCGGGCCAAATCCTGGGAACATCTGCCGTAAAAGTATCTGTAAAACAGGGATTTCTCGGTCCCATGTTTGCGGTGTTTCAGACTATCCAGATTCCGGGTCAACTCCGGGTCACCGACGAGCGTGGCACCCCAGTGTGAGCAATATTCTGAGCACGGTCTTATTTGCGCTTTGTAAAGCAAGAGCAACTGCTGCGGTGTATACATTTTTTGTTGCGAAATAGCGTATCAAGCTTCTGGGAGGCTGATTTTGCGACGTTAGCAACGTGGTCATGCCAGGACATATTGCTGTTGACCGAGACCCCCAGTAGTCCGATTGAATAAAGATGAAGGGATGGTCGATCCTGCCATAATGATATCATTGCCCGCCGTATGGTAAACGTGGCTGCTTGGATGATTGTTCAATGTGCATTTGCATTCATTCATCGGAATAAAAGAGACACTCATTCGATTACACTATTCCTTTGTATGTATATATTCGTCAAATATTTCACTTCATACATGGCCCTCCGCTCGCTCCGGGAGCGTAACCAAACAAACCTAACCCAAACTAACCCAAGACATTCCCAAATGAGGAAAAACAAACTAAAAAATATTTGCATTTTCGACTGACAAATTTCAATTTTTAATTTGGGTTAGTTTTGTTTGGTTGCGCCCCCGAAGCGAGCGGAGGGTCATGCGTGAAGTGGAATATTAAATATACTTAAATAGTAAACAACACTGTTATTCCCCATAAGAAAATGTGCAACTTTTGGAAACACTGTGCCAGGCTCCTGGTGTCGGTTACTAAAATTTCATTATTTTCACGTTACAATTTCAATATTTATACGTTACACCTGGGAAAGTCGTAGTGGAAGTTTGCCCTTCTAGGGCAATTTAGGCTCAAAACGCGGATATTTTTTCGGCTCAAGTGTGAAGAATCCTCCGATTTTTTTGGCTTAAGCTACTCTATAGGACACCCCTTTTCTAGCAAAAAAAAAAAGAAAATTTACAAAATCGACACAACCTATATATCATCAGACCCTTAATTTGATGATATCTTGGAAGATTTTTAACCTTTCTTATATTTTTCTTGCATTTGGTGATTATTATACGCGGTTAACTAATTTTTATATATTTCGGATAACTCTCTTAACTGAACTCTCTAAATTAAAATTTTTATTACAAAACAATTCCGAACGTTCTATAAAGAGCGTTTTGGAACATAGGTACTTGCTTCAATATTGCCTAAATTTTAATACAAAAATTGAACGCTAGAGAATTTATATGAATTAGCTATGATAAACCGTTTTTTTCCAAATTAAGCGACGTCATCAATGACGTAAATACAAAACCTTCGGGAAACGAACTCTACTTATTACTACAATATATTTATGTAATACATACAACAAATAATATCATAGAATACTATCCTTATTATAAAAATGAGATATTATTATATGACATATTTTGTACTATAAGACTGTAATATAAAAAAAACTGTAATTAATTTTAACGTCTTAAACTAATCAATATTATC
>MU191938.1:544-20148 GCA_016904865.1 Pissodes strobi
TGAACATGTATTTTTTATGATTGAGTTTATATTGAATGATATTTTTTGTTTAGGTTTTCTTTTTGCTTTTTAACTAACTGAAAAAAGTTTGGTGGTCCTTATTATTAAGTTTTTTTTTAATTCCTTTATACATTTGTACTTTTTTATTGTTGACTATGTTATTTTTTTACTCTTATTATATAAGCTGCTTATTGTGTTTTTTGGTGTATATATATCTTCTCTTTTGGCTTTGTTAATAAGAACATGTTTCTTGAAACAATAAAGCATATTTTGACTTTTAACTTTATTCTCAAGAGCCCAAGAAAGATAATGACCATAGGAAAGAAGGCTTAACTCACTGAAACGCCTCGGACGAAAACTAAACTGGTTAAAACCGGCCACTAAACACTCAAATATTTTTAAGATAGAGCTAAGGATGCTGATGGTAACATTTCCGTTATCAGCCTTTTGTGAATTGGAATCGCATAGCTTTCTTTCCAGAAGCAAGGCAACATTTATGCATTCAATGTAGCGCTTTAAATAGTGCACGAGCCAACAAAAACTACAATTTCTCAGAAAATAAGTAGGAATCCATCTGGTTTAAGGCCCTTATTGACCTTTAATCTGCTCATCTCGCTGTAGCTGTCATACATTAAGATTTGGCAGTCATAGATGTGGAGATTTCTTGATGGATCTGACAAAACTGGCTGGAATAAATAGCACAAAAAAAATAATGAACAAGTTAGTAAATTCACGTTCTCTCTGCACTACCTTATTGTCATAAAACATTTCGGAATGCAGCTCGCAATATTTGCGTTTGGAGTTCTCGAAGCTCCAATATGCATTAATAATATCGCTCATCAATGGTGATTAAGACTTACGCACAAAGTTTGAATAACTAGTCCGAGATAAAAGCTTGTACTGAGCTCTCCGCCTAGAGAAATCAGCACCCTCTTCACCTCTTGTGTGCCTTCTTTTTTTTGTTGAACTCTAAAGCCCTGAGTCCAGACGAGATCCATCTTGGGAACTTTCTACAGCATAGTTTCTTTACAGGACAGTCGATAACTGCATATAAAACATCATAAAATGTGTTTACCATATGATTAAAAGGCAAGGATTGAAATAGATCATCCCATCTGGCCAATCCCACGCTGCATTCATCAACTCTAGTTTACCGATTTAAAGACGTAATAGAATGTTTCGGACTGTGGGAATGCCGCTGAATAGTTTAATAATAATAGGCCCATCTGCCAATTTCGTAGTGGCATCGGCATTAGATGAGAGAATACGATTCAGAACACCCACACGTTGGCGTATAACCTGTATAAACTCAAAATCTTCTTAGCTATTTTAATCTAATAAAATAATTAGCCCCAACAATAGATCTACTTAGGGTCCTCGAATGAAACTCGATCTTAATATCATGCGGAAACTATTCCAATGAGCGAACCTTTGCATGCGAGAAAGCGTGTAGCTTAAGAAACCTATATGGAGTAACTGGGAAATAATATGATTAGGTTCTGATGAAACTCAGTACTCACATTATTCATCAGGTTCGCTAAAGAGTTCAGAGCCAGATGCGGCCGCACCAGGGTAAATGATTGGCTTAATATGCCTTGGCCTTCCGCTGATTGATTATAGTTCACCATCTTTAATTAAATTTTGTAAAAACTTTATCAAATATAAACGCATTTTGTAGATCCTCAGCACCATTGTTAACTGTGTAACCGGAACAGATTCATACGCGTAGTCTATGTAACATCATGAAATTCATAATGATTTTCTTGCTTCAAGATTATCGAGTGAATTATAAGTTGAAGGTATCTTGTATCCTTCAGTTCTCTTACGGCACCCGTTTTGCTCTTCCGGCATCATTTCGTGAATCTCGAGATGTATATTAAACATTTGCGTCACACAAGAAGGTATTAATGATTATTTTGAGAAATGTTTTAATATGTTACATCTAGGCAATAAGCAATATGTACCTTATCATTATTATTGTTATTATGACTTAGCCATACGGCTTCACACTGACTCATCAGGAACCATTCACTTATCCCAGCCAGATCTTAGATATCACAGGGATTATGCATAGTGACGTCTTCATTGTTTCCCACAAACTTTCTGATGGTCCGAACAGTAACAAGTAATACTGGTTTCTGTAGTTCCCTATAGTGATGTTCATTAAGTCCCAGTTCTTTGATGTACTTCAGCAGATTCTACTCCTGTAGGCGACATAATGATTGATACTGCTCTGACAGTGTTCACTTGCCTTTGTCTCTGTTGTCTTACTTCCAGTTCTCGATACTTGACAATTGTTTTTATTGTGTTTTCCAATGAAAGTACTGGTATTAAAGATGGCCACTTCAATGAGCGTAGTTTTCCTGACTTCTTTATTTACTAAAGCAATATCAAGTCTATTATGACTATTGTATTGTATTGTATGTAAAGGGGTCGCTCGGCTCTTCGGCCCTTCTTCACTTAGATCTAAAAGGTCTTTTGTGACTACTCAGATTTTCCCCGAAATGCCTGCACTTTTCGCGAAGTTCAGGATATTTATAGGGGCTAGTTGTGTAATATCCTTGGGATTACATACTACTCCTTCCAGATAATTTAGCCTTTGGCGGGTCAGTTCTCTACAACGCAGTTTCGTTTGCTGAGTTGCAAAATCTACAACGTGGATCCTCACTCAGTCTTTCCCATGTTGTGGAGATGGTATCTCCATGGTCCATGACCTGTTAGGAAGCTCGTGACCAGTCTTAGATCGTTTTTATGGAGCTTAAGTAGCTCTTAGTGTATCCAGGCGAGTGCGATATGAATATTTTCGCCTGTCGTTGTCCTGGAGTGTTTCTCCAGTAGGCGTCTTTCCGGCTTTTTTCCCACTAATTGAGGTCCTCTCCGAGGTGTCCTCTGGTGGTGCCACAGATTGGTTCAGATCCGTAGAATGGACTCTGTGCTCCTTCTCTGGCCAATTGGTCGGCAATTTCATTGCCTTCCACTCCTTCGCGTCCTGGCATCCACAACAGGGTGACTCTGTTATGTTTAGCCAGTTGGTTAAGAGCGTTCCGGCATTCCCAGGCAAGCTTTGAGTCAAATTCGCACGAGCCTGGTGCCTTTAAAGCCGCCTGGCTGTCGGATAGTATATTTATGGTTCTTTTGATGCATTCAGAGGCGCCCAATGCGTTCAATGGCATGGATCTCTGCTTGGAATATGGATGGGGCTTTACCTAGAGATTTTGACATCCTGCATCTAGGACCATAAACCCCGGCGCTGACCCCTTGTTCCATTTTAGATCCATCTGTGTACCAGACCAATGTACCTCGTTCGGGCTGTAGTGCTCTCATTGTTGGGCGATCTTTCATGATCACCTTAAAGGAGCGTTGGAAATCCCTTGTCCATGGCATATGGTCTGTTGGTTTGCTCAGCGATTCGGCTCTGATTGTGTCCAGAATCTTTAGATGGCCAGTCAGATCACCTGACTTAGTTGATTGGGTCTGGATTACTCTGGACGCGCTTAATAAAGCCTCCCTCCTCACGCTTAAATGCAGGGGAAGAAGGTTCAGCATCGTCTCCAGTGCTATCGTGGGGCAGGTTTTTATTGCCCCTGTGATACCCAGACAGGCAAGTCTATGCACTTTTTGTAGCTTGCCTTGCGTAGTCTTTTCCTCTGTTTTGGTCCACCAGATCAGTGAGGCGTATGTGACATGGTTTTACAACCGTAATGTATGACCAATAGATCATATTGAGTTTTAAACAGCATGTTTTGCCAGAAAGTCTGCGGCATGCCCAAAGTGCCGCTGTTGCCTTTCTATATGTTCATTCCAGTTAAGCCTGCGGTCGAGAAATATCCCCAGGTACTTAACACTGTCTGAGAGTTCAACCGTCACGCCGTCTAGGCTAGGGGCCGTAAGGTCCACCTTTCTCCTTTTTGTGAACGGTACTATGACGGTTTTACTGGGATTGACATTTAGTCCTTCCCTTATACACCAGTTTTTAACAAGATGTAGAGCATTTTGCATTTTGGCCGATACTGTGCCATCATACTTGCCCTTAATTATGATGACTAGGTCGTCAGCATACCCTTGGACGTCATACCCTTCGGTTGCTAGTTTTACCAGGAGTCGATCTTCTATCAAGGACCACAGCAAGGGCGATAAAACTCCGCCTTGCGGACACCCTTTTACTGCTTTTACCGTTACAGGAGACGTTACTCCTAAGGTTGAAGTAATTTTACGACTACAAAGCATGGCTTTTATCCATTTCGTTGTAGTTTCGTCTATACCTCTGCGGCCCTTTGTATTGATTGATATGAGGTGTTGTCAAATGCACCCTCTATGTCTAAGAATGCACACATAGCCACTTCTTTCGCCACGAATGTCTTTTCAATGTCTTTTACTAGGCATTGGAGCGCATTTATCGTGGATTTTGCCAGTTGGTAGGCAAACTGTTTTGGATGTAGTGGGGTTCTGGAGATATTATGACTAACAGTTTGATCAGTTAAAATGGTGTAGGCTCAGTATAATCTAAAGTTCTCATTTTTTCAAAATTGGCTCCGGAGTGTAATTATAGTAAGGAACCCTTTCTTCCTGTAAGAGCTGTAGCTTCCGTGTCAGTTCTTGGTGTACAATTTTGGCTACAGTATCGTGCTTCTCCTTATACTTAGTCTAGGTAAATATCTGGCCTCCTCCTGTAATATGTTGTATAGTTTCTGAAGTTTGACATCCATATCTGCACCAATCATCCTCAATTGTTGGGTCTTTGACTACATATTTTAGATAGTTACGGGTAGATATAACCTGATCATGAATAACCAACAGTGATCCGTCCGTTTCGGGAAACATTAGTCCAGAGACCAGCCAGTAGTTCGATGCTGCTTTGTCGACATGTTCTTACGTAATCTCATTAACGTGTCTCCCGTACAGGGGTTTTTCCTTCAAGCTTTATAATTGCTCGTTGTTATCCTTCTAATGCCGTGGGACTACAGGCCTTTTAATCTTAATGGGGTGGGGGGTGGAGTCATTCACTTGACAACATATTACTCTGTTCAATTCTGAACCGGCAGATTTCCTGTAGAAGAAGTTTCGGAGATTTCTGACCTGCTGGTCTAATTGCTTGCTGATATGTGCCAGTCCTCTACCTCCTTCATGCCGACGCAGTGTAGTTCTCTTCATAGCACTTCTAAGGATGATGGTTCTTGAATTTTGTTAGCATTGTCCTGACCTTTCGCTGTAGGTTGTCGATTAGTTTTACTTCATTTAACTATTCCAAATGAGTAGCCAAGCGCTCAGCAGGCGTAAGTGTTAATTGACTTAAAAATATTTTTACTATTGAGTTAGTACTACTTGTCTTAACTGCTTCACGAATTCGGTTGATAGTTCTTCCCTCATCTTCCGATGGTCGATTTTCTGCGTCTGCCTCATCCCCAGGTACTTGTAGGTGTCTCCATTCACCATTGCGTCGAGTTAGTCTCCAGCTTGCATGTGGAAAGTGTCCTGTTGTATCTTACCCTTCATTACAGTCAATGTGCGGCATTTATCCATTCCGAATTGCATTCGAATATCTGTTGAGAATTCGTCTACGATCTTTAGCATTTGATTTAGTTGTTGCTTGGTCACTGCCATTAGTTTTAGGTTATCCATATACAATAGCTGGTTTATTTTAATTGTTTCCGTTGTTCTTTCTAATGGCGAATCCGTAATTGGTAGAGTTTAATCTCCGTGAAAGGGGGTTCATTGCTAGGCAGAACCACACTGTCGAGGTTTTGGAGTTAAGAGTTCTATAAAAGGAACTTTCGGACTTTCCAAACAGTGCGTTGTCTTGTTTTCTCATATCGCTCTCTTTATATCTTATCAAATGGCCTGCATAAGGAGAGCTTTTGTCGAAAGGTATCGAGACATTATTAGGCAGTGATATTTTCCACATTAAGATGTGTTCGGTTTCTGTTCATTATGGATTCCACAGATCTTTCAATCCTTGTTGTTCTTACTTCACCTATGTATTGCCTCAATCGTCCAATGCTTTTGCGAATATTAATATTATTATTATTTGTCAGATTCTCTCCTTGTGAGGAGGTTCAGTGTACCAACCATCGGCTGTTAGCAAGATGGCGGCTTCCATTTTAATTCACAGGCAAATGCAGGAATTTTCTGACTAAGTTGCTTGTATTTAGGAGGACGGATTTCTGAATTTGGGTAATAGTATAAGGGTGGATATTAAGCTGTTTGAGGTCTTGGGCGATAGTTCTCGGTACTACACCTGTTGTGGATATAATTGTAGGCACGATAGTGACTTTATCTTGTAGCCACATTTTCTTGATCTTTTCAGCGAGTTCACCATATTTATTTAATTTCTCACCATAAGACTGCTGCAGATTATTGGTGTTGGGTATCGTAACATCAATGAGGAAGGTTTGCTTTTGCCTCTTCAGGATGAGTCAGTTATAACAGATCGAGCCCAATACAATTTGCAATCCTCATTCTCCAGGACAGTTGATGGTGTGTACTCGTAATATGGAGTGCTGGTCGCCAGGAGATTGTGATGAAGAGCTAGCTTGAGATGTACGATCTTTGCTACCTGTTATTATTAATTTTATTATTATTATTATTATTATTATTATTATTATTATTATTATTATTATAAACTAGTAATCTTATTCACAAAAAAATAACACTCAGTCTAAAGTTTGAACTTGATACTTGGTCTTGAAAGATAAAATATTATACTTATTATCTAAACATGTTTTAAAAAAATAAACTTTCAACAAATTTTAGCATAAAAGAACGTGCAAACCGAGTAAACGACAACTTGGTCATCCAGTTAGTTGTACCTCAAAGGCAAACGCTTTTTGGTAACAAGTTCAAACCCTCCACACCTGGTCATCCAGTTAGTGTACCTCAAAGGCGCAAGCTCTCTAAGTTAAATCAGTGAAAAAGTAAAAAGTAAAGTGAACTTGAATCAAAGTGAAACTAAATTAAGCATACCAATATAAATTAAACGAATTAACTCTCTTAAAATCTAACATAAACTAAAAGTACTTTCAAGGGAACCTCAAATTGCTTCAAGGGAACCAAATAGGTCGAGTCCAGTCAGTCCTCAACGAATGGTCATACGCTTCACGCTCCTCTGTGTATATAAGTGCATACGTCAATTTACACTAAACCTGGGCATCAATATACGTACATTTGTTTCGAAGTTAGCGAGTCATTATTCTATACATCACCATCTGAGCTGAGCTACGCAACCTGGAAGAGCAAATAGGATCGCTGCAAGCAACTATACTCTGCGACACGTAATGGGAAGTGCCCAAAATCCTCTTTGACGCGTGGTGGAGACTGCCGTTATGATCCCTGACCCTGGAAGAATTTCAGTTATTTATATACAGTTTTGACACATCAAAACAGAAATCCAGATCTCAACAAGAGTTCACAGCAGTTTACTTTAGAACATTTCACAGGATGTGTGCGGTTCCCAATAGTGCGATCTTCTGCACTTTCTTAGCTGATGGGTGACCTGGTAGCATTTGAGGTTCTGATCATAGCCCATAGCCCATAGTATATTATTATTATTATTAATATTGTGTTTTTTTTTTCAGGTAAATGGACTAGTATTTGCAAAATGACAGATAATGATATTGATGATCTAATGGTTCAAGGGAAAAAACTATTTAGTATTATAAATAACAGTAATTATTATTAAGGTAAGAAATCATTTTATTCCAAGATACTTGTTCTTTTAAATTGTTTTTTACAATGAAGGCCTGAATATTTAATTAGTTATAAAGTATATACTTTCCAGTATACCATGTATATTTTTCCTCAAGAGGTATGTCATGAATTAAACTCCTAGGGAGACCTCTGTCTCGAAATATACTTGAGAAAGTTAATGTGCCAAGAATTAAACGCTAACTCCCTACGTCCGACCTCGTTTTATCTGAGACTAAGATACTAAAAAAATAACGAGCTCATGGTGTCGGAAAGATGATATTCGGCGCTGAGATGGCGATGTAATTCTTTTAGCCCAACATCACGTTTGGTGACTCGCAAGGCACAAGGCCCACGGAAGATAACATCTCGATAAGCGGTCGCTCGATTTGCCGCTAAGTCATGGGCGGGTACCATCGGAAAGGTCATAGATAATAGGCTTCGGGAATGGGTTGTGTGTTACCGAGGTATATGCAGTCTAAACTAGATTAAAACATAAATATCTTCATCGTTTAAAATCTTTGCGGTTTAATAGGTTTGGTTATCATATTTGCACCCCCAGTTTTTAAGGAAAGTAAGTGTAGGCTTCCGATCAGATGCATTGCGCAATTGTGTATTTGCCACTCTTATCACAATTTTTTGCTGCTTGGTCTTCAACAGTGGCTTCTCATTCATTGCCATTAACTTCGAGCTACTGAATACGCTTACGCTTTCCGAAAGCACCAATATTAAAATGGATTATCCGTCATTCGTTTCTGTTGAAATTCGCTCGAAAATTATAAAGTCGCGCTACTTTACCGAATTTAATTTGAACGCAATCGAAATGTGAATGTTAAGAAGTTAACTTTGGGAGTGATAGCAGCACAGTTGATCCCTTGTGTCCCGTGCCCGAACGGCATTTAGGAGTAGCGCACGCCTCTGCCTATTCTCTACGCACGCAAAATGGCATTTCATTTGGATCCGCGCGTTCCCGTCCTATTTCGTAATAAATATCCCCGTGGTGTTGTTAGCCATCAGACGGGCATACATAAAGTGCCTGTAAATACTCGTCTAATTTGCATACATATTGTCAGTTATCTCGGTAATCGCACTTTGTTTTGAATCGCGTCGTCGATATGGTGATTGAATTTAGATTGGTTGTAAGCAGGGAGAGAACTCGGGTACTAAAACGCGGCAGATCGTAAACACTCGGAGACAACTTTGCCTGGGATCGATTTATCGTCGGGGAAAAATTTAAGAACATCTCTGGGAGAATGTTTTACGTGACTGTGGGATGTGGTCTACATATGCTTCACACAACACACTTTTGCAAGAACCACACCACATTTCGTAGGGTGGATTACGGATATAAAACATTAAGCTATCTCAGGTACATAAGGTACATGATTAGCTGATTTAATCTTCTTCAGATTACCACGGGCGGATCCAAGGAGAGTAGATGGGATAATTACTCCTCTCAAAAATAACGTTATTATCCTTTTGCAATTAATCAATTAAAAAAACATTAAGAGATATAGATATCGGGTCAGACCCTTCTTCCGCAGAACAATTTTCTAGATGCGCCATTGCAGAATGTCTTTGGCCGAGGTTACTACAATTATTTCAAGTTACATTTAAAAAGAATAATTGAGGAAGCAAAAGAACCAGCGGAAGAATTAAGAAAGTGAGCTGAAGAAGCAATCAAATAAGACGTCATCCAAGAAAAAAGTTTTGTGTTTAGAAAGTTCGATAATTAAGAGAAATGCGTAGCTGGTATAACAAGCTGCAGTTTTGAACTGTCTCATATTTCAGAAGAATCAAAGACACTTGCCTTAGGGATGTATAATACTTCAAAATTCTCAGAAACCTTTGCTTTGTTAGAGTGTTTGAGAAAGAAAGAAAGAAAAATCCAGTTGCTGTTTCAGAAGAATTTTAAGAAATAGGGAAGCAAAAGAAATATCAAGCAGCTATAACAAGCTGCAGTTTGGAAATGTCTGATAAGTCAGAAGAATCAAAACATTCACTTTTGACAGAAATAGGCAGCTCTAGTTTTGAAACGTCTGATATTCCAGAAAATGGAAAATGATTGCTTTAGAAGGATAGAAAATTAAAAGAAATATGCAGCTTCTTTGATAAGCTGCGATTTGGAATTGACTGATGATTCCGAAAACTAAAAAACAGTTGCTTTAGATGGTTTGAAATTTGAAAGAAAACGCACCGGCCATTATAAGCTGATGTGGTAAAGTTTTTAATATTCCATAAAAATTTAGAGATCTAGAAAGGTAAAAGAAAGGTGCAGCTGCCATGAGAAGCCGCAGTTTTGAAATGTCTGTGATAATTCAAAAGAATCAAACTCATTTTTGTTGAGAGTGAATGATGAAGGATGGTTGGAAGAATTCAATCTATGTCATATTAATGTACAGTGCATGTCTAATAAGTTGGCTGCCCTGGAGTGCTTGGCAAAAAATGAAAATGTTGATATCATGTGTATAACTGAACACTGGCTTCAGCATCCAAAAGATGTTCAAATTGAAGGATACATTTTAATTACTTCATTCGCAAGAACTAATTCAATACACGGTGGCTCTCTCATTTTGGTTAAAAAAGCTATAAGTAATATGTTTACGGCTTGTAATGTTATTGTTAATGAGGCTGTAGAAGCTCATAGCGAATTATGTGGTGTCATTTTTAAAGATTATTGCATCATTTGTTGTTATCGCCCCTTTAATGGTAATTTAGACATGTTCCTAAACTCTAAGCACTGCTGTTGCAAGTGTTGCAAATTATGTTGGGAATATTGTTTTTTGTAGGAACTTAAATATTGATTATGCCAAGGAATCTCTACCCAAAAAAAATTAGATGATTTGTTTTGCTCTTTAAATTTAAAAGTTAATACTTCCGATGAAACAAGAGTTTTTACAAATATTAAAGGGCATACTAGTGCCACTGTGATTGATTATGTGGCTACTAATATCGATTTGGAATTCTATGAGTCTAAGGTATTTAACCCCCATTTAGGTGATCACTTGGCACATAAATTTACATTTAAAGCAAATATCAAAACCTTCCGGTTCTCCCACGATACTCGTTATTATAGACATATCTCTAAATAATATTGATCTATTCTCTAATATGGTGCCTATTCAACCATGGAGTGATCTCGTGAACAGAGATTACAGATGTGATGAACTGTGGAGCATTTCTGTAGAGCAATTGGTATATTGTCTAGATTGTTGATGTCCTTACAGAAGACAGATATCAAATAAAAATAAGCGCGAAGGGGATTGGTTTAACGGTGATTTGGTTGTCATCAAGAGAGAGCTGGACAATTTGTATTGGCTTTACAGGAATTTTAATGATTTGAATGTCTTTATGTTATACAAAATTATGAAAAAAAATTATAAAGATCTTATCAGAAGAAGTAAATTGTCATATTACCAACACAAAATTAATATTTCATATAACAAAACTAAAACTGTATGGAGAATAGTGAACAATCAATTAAATAAAAGAAAAGATAGGCTCAAGATATACATCTTCATTATGATTCTGTAGATATATCTGAACCATTAGAAGTGGTTGATGCCTTTGCGGAGTATTTTGCTACAGTTTCTGGCACAAGGTTGAAGGAAAGGCATGGATCCGTAAGTGGCAGTTGTAGTTCTCCTTCTTTCATTGTGAATTCTATTGTTATGGACCCTGTATCTCATATTCAAGTACTTGAAATTATAAATAACTTAAAAAATAAAAATTCTACGGGCCTAGATGACTTTAATGTAAAAATGATAAAATCTATCAAAAACTTTATCTCTGAGCCTCTTGCGATCCTAATAAATTGTAGTTTAGAAGAGGGCTGTTTTCCCCATATATTTAAGATTGCCCATGTTATACCAGTTTTTAAAAAGAATGAACGTGACAATATAGAAAATTATAGGCCTATCTCCTTACTTAGTGTTTTCTCAAAAATCATAGAGCGGGTAGTCTATAATAAAATTGTTGATTTTGCCTATAAGTATAAAATCTTAGATTCCTCCCAACACGGCTTTCTATCAAATAAATCTACTGAAACTGCATCCTTCCATTTTCTTAATTACGTCTATAAAAATATTGACGAAGGCAAGTATGTTGTCTCCATATTCTTCGACTTGTCAATTGCCTTCGATACAATAAATAAAAATTTCTTGATTAACAAACTATACAATTTAGGTATCAGATGAACAATTTTAAAATGGATTAACTCATATATGTTAGATAGAAGGATGACAGTTAGCTATAAGAACATATATTCGGAGTTTAAAGAGGTTAAACTGGGCGTGCCACAGGGATCGTTATTGGGACCTCTTCTGTTCCTGCTTTTTGTAAACGATTTACCAGGAAACATTGGTGAAAGACATGTAACGATGTACGCTGACGACACAACCATCGTGGTAGCGGCAAATGATTTACAAGACTTAAAAGAAAAAGTTGAAATAGTGCAACATGATATGGAAGCGTATTGTAGGGATAATGGACTGATTCTAAATCTTGACAAAACAGTTTATGTCAATTTATATAATCGAAAACCTGTTTCTGGTATTGATACATTGAATGTGCCTTTTTCCAATTTCTTGGGTACTCTAATTGACTCCACGTTGTCTTATAGTGATCATGTGGACTATGTGTGCAAAAAATTAAATTCTGCCTACTATGCTATTCTTACTCTAAAGAATACGTTAGAAGTTAGTCTTCTATCTGTTTATTACTCGCTAGCGTACAGTCATATATCTTATAATATAATGTTGTGGGGCTGCAGTAGTGCATGCGATCTTGTATTTGCGTGCCAGAAACGATTGTTGAGACTCATATTTGACCTGAAACCACTGGAAAGTTGCAGAGTTCTATTTGTAGCTGAGAGATTGTTGACATTCCCCTATCTTTATATCTACAAGTGTGTTGTTTATGTTCGCAGAAACAAATATTTTTTTCCAGGCCTGGGAAGTAAAAGTAAATATAATAGTAGAAAAAATAATTTATTACTATTACCAAAACACAGAACATCTATGAATAGAGATTCCGCTGTTTATGCTTGTGCTAGTCTCTATAATAGATTACCGAATGAACTCAGGTCACTCGATGATAATTTGTTTCTTAAAAAAACTAAAGCGTACCTGGTAAGCAAAGGGTTTTACTCTATAGTGGAATTCACCAGTGAAGGATGATGGCCATTTTTTATGTTATCTCTATCTTGTAGGTTCTAGGTGTGTATTTTGTGTGTTTATGTATTTACGTATGTGTATGTGTGTGTATATATGAATAATTTATTGTTCAGGTTTTAATTTATTTTAACTTTTAACACTCTATCTCTTGTTGCCTCGTCCGGTCTAAGACTTTTTATTCATTGCTGGTTTTCTCCTCTTGGCAACTGCTGTTTATTTGATTATTTTTTTGTAATTAATTACATTTTCTATTTATTCGTTATTGCTCATTGTAAGGTAAACGTAGTGCATATAGGAATATTTATTTGATAGATGTTTTGGTCTATAGCGGTGGTTTGTTGTGGTTATAGCTTATCATTTTTTATTTTATTTTATTTTATACCACTTAATTTATATTGGGTATGTTAGTTTTAATTAGACTTATACATATTTCTAAATTTATTAATATTTAGTATATAGATTTATTTTTATAATACCTGTATTTACGACCCTATGTACGAAAGTATTTTGTGGTAATATATCCTATCTATCTATCTATATCATTTGCTTTAGATGGTTTGAGAATTGACAAAAATAAACAGCTGCAATTTTCAAGTTTCTGATATTTTGGAAAATGGAAAACGATTGTTTTAGAAGGTTAGTAAATTAAAAGAAATATGCAGCTTCTTTGTAAACTGCGGTTTTGAATTGACTGATTATTCCGAAGAATAAAAAACATTTGCTTTAGAGGGCTTGACATTTGAAAGAAAACGCAGCTGCCATTAAAAGCTGCTGTGGTAAAAATTTTAACATTTCAGAAAAATTTAGAGAAGTAGTAAATTTAAAAAATGTGCAGCGATAATGACAAGCTGCAGTTTTGAAATATCTGATATTTCAGAAAGATTCGATAATTAAAAGGAAAAATTCAACTTCTATTATAAGCTGTCCTTCTAAATTGGCTGATCTCAGAAGAATAAAAAACGTTTGCTTAAGAGTGTTTGAGATTTGCAAAAAAATCGCTGCTGCTATTATAAGCTGCTCTTATAAAATTTTTAATATTTCAGAAGGATTTAGAGGAGTAGGAAAGTTAAAGAAATATGTAGCTACTATGATAAGCTACTTTTTTGAAATGTTTGATAATTCAGAAAAATCAAATGCATTTACTTTAGATGGTTTGAGAATTGGCAGGAAAAAGCAGCTACAATTTTGAAATTTCTGATATTTTGAAATGGATAACAATTGGAAAGCTAGAAAATTGAAAGTATTATTCTATGATAAGCTGTGGTAGTGAATTGACTGATTGTTCTGAATAATAAAAGCGTTTGCTTTAAAGGGTTTGCCATTTGAAAGAAACGCAAGTACCATTATAAGCTGCTGTGGTAAAGTTTTTAGTATTTCAGAAAAAAATTGGAGAGCTAGGAAAGTAAAATAAATGTGCAGCTGGTATGATAAGCCGCAGTTTTGCAAATGTCTAATGATTGAGAAGAATCAACAATATTTTCTTTATATGGTTTGCGGATTGACACAGATAGACAGCTGCAGTTTTGAAATATCTGATATTTTAAAAAAATGAAAAACGATTGCTTTGGAAGGTTAGAGAATTAAAAGAAATATGCAGCTTCCATGACAAGCTGCGGTTTTGAATTGACTAATTATTGTGAGGAATAAAAAACGTTTGCTTTAAAAGGTTTGACATTTGAAAGAAAACGCAATTGCCATTATAAGCTGCTGCGATAAAGTTTTTAATATTTCAGAAAAATAGCTAGGAAAGTAAAAGAAATGTGTAGCTGGAATGATAGGCAGCAGTTTTGGAAATGTCTGATAATTCAGAAGTAACAAAAATATTTACTTTAGATGGTTTGAGAATTAACACGATAAGCAGCTGCAGTTTTGAAATGTCTGATATTTCAGAAAAATTAAAAACGATTGCTTTGGAAGGTTAGATAATTAAAAGATACATGCAGCTTTTATGATAAGCTTTTGTTGTTAATTGACTGATAATTCATAAGAATAAAAAACTTTTGCTATAAAGTGTTTGAGATTTGCCGTGATAAGCTGCTGCTGTAAAATTTTTAATAGTTCAGAAAAATTTAGAGGTGTAGGAAAGTTATAGAAATATGTAGCTACTATGACAAGCTACTGTTTTGAAATGTTTGATAATTCAGAAGAATCAAATGCATTTACTTTAGATGGTTTGAGAATGGGCAGAAATAAGCAGCTGCAATTTTGAAATTTGTGATATTTGGAAAAAGGACAACGATTGCTTTAGAAGGTTAGAAGATTAAAAGAAATATGCAGCTTCTATGATAAGCTGTCATTTTAAATTAACTGATAATTTAAAAGAATAAAAAACATTTACCTAATAGTGTTTGAGATTTGAAAAAATCGCTGCTGTTACTATAAGCTGCTGTTGTAAATTTTTTAATGATTCAGAAGAATCTAGTGGACCATGAAATTAAAAGAAATATGTATCTGTTATAACAAACAACAGTTTTGAAATGTCTGATAAGTCAGAAGAATCAATAACATTTATTTTAGATGGTTTGGGAATTAACAGAGATAAGCAGCTGCAGTTTTGGAATTTCTGCTGTTTCAGGTAATTGAAAACGAATGCTTTAGAAGCTTATAGAATATGCAGCTTCTCTTATAAGCTGCGGTTTTGAATTCACTTAAAAATCAGAAGAATCAGAAACATTTAATTTATTAGATGGTATCAAAATGCAGTTTTAACATGTTTGATATTTCAGAAGAGTTAAAACGATTACTTTAGAAGGTTTGAGAATTACAAGAAATATATCAAAAACGTTTACTTTATGCAGTGTAGAATATAGGTAAAAAAATGCAGCTGTCACAGCAGCTGCAATTTTAAGATGTATGATATTTCAGAAGATTTAAAAACATTTCATTTAGGTAGTTCAAAAAAAAAAAGAAATATACAGCTGCTATGATAAGCACCAGTTGTCAAATATCTGATATTAAAGAAGAAGCAAAAACGTATGCTTTTAGATGCTTGAGAATTGAAAGGCATATCTAGCTGCTATTATAAGTTGTTGTTTTAAATGATAGGTTGCTATTGTAAAATTTTTACTATTTCAGAAGATTTTAGAGGGCTAGAGAAATGGAAGAATGCCGCTGCAGTATTGAAATGTCTGATATTTCCAAATAATCAAAAATGTTTGCTTTATAAGGTTTGATAATTGACAGAAATAAACAGCTACCAAGATAAATTGCTGTTTTGAAATGGCTGATATTTCAGAAAAATTACCAACGTTTGCTTTGGAAGGCCTGAGAATTATCAGGAATATGCAGCTGCTGTTTTGGAATGACCGATATTTCAAGAGAATTAAAAACGTTTAATTTAGATGGTTTGAGAATTGACAGAAATAGGCAGTTGCAATTTTGACATGTCAGATATATCAAAATAAATAATAGCATCAGATTTACAGGGTTTGAGAATTAAAATCAATTTGCGGCTGGTATACCTAATAAGCTGCTGTTTCAACAGAAAATTAGAAAATATACGAAAATACGCAACTGCTGTGACAAGTTCCAATTTTTAAATGCCTGATATTTCAGAATAGTCAAACTTGGTTGCTTTATGAAATAGGCAACTGCTACGATGAGCTGCGGTTTTAAAATTTCTAATTCAAGAGATTGCATTAGGTACTATAACAAGTGGCAGTTGTGACATGCCTGAAATTTCAGAAGCAGATTTTTAAAGGTTTGCAAATTAGAAGATATAATATGCAACTGCTATTAAACGCTGCTTTTTCGAAATGGCGATTTAGAAAAAGCAAACACGTTTACTTCGTGTAGTTTGATATTTAAAGGAAATACACAGCTGCTATGATAAGCCGCAGTTTTAAAATGTACGATATTTCAGGAGAGTCAGAAACGTTTTTTTTTTTTAATGTTTTGGCAGTTGACAGGAGTAGTTTTGAAACGGAATTAAGCTCAATTGAACTTATTATCCAAAACCATGCTTGTTTACCTGATACATGCACAAATCGAGTAATTGTCCAGCAACGATATTTCAGGCTCTAAGTGTGATTCTTTAAAATACCATTCACTTAGGTCACATTTTTTAACAGAAAGCTATACAAGCGAAATATCATCAAACTAACGAGACGTTCACATATTGCCTGAAAAAAAAAGTTCCAAAATGACAAATTGATTTTGACCGAGCCAGACACAACACGGAAAGCTCCGTGCGTGGGCAGAAACAAATTAACAGTTTTTGTAGTCTTGTGGTTTTAATAAATTGTTAGGCTTAACTTTTAATAAATCGTGTTTTAAATTAACCGGAGTTTACCGGTAATTTTATTTCGTATCGAATTCATTAATCAACGTGAAGAATTATCTGCGTCGGAATGCGTTTGCTGTGACGATGCTTTTTTAGAGAAATAATTTATTACGTTTTAGGGTTGGTCAAACGTAGTTTTGCGAATGAGATAATCTCTTAACTTAACGCTCAGTACATAGGTCAGTAATTCGATATGTGTTCAAAGTCGTGGAATATCCGAATAATAATTCGTGTTTTTCTCCTCTACTGCTAATGAGGAGAGCTTGCATATGAAACTGCTCGTTACGTCCATAGGCAATTAGTTATATATTATGGCACATACACAGATTCTGCCGGGATTCAAGAAGTACAATTGTAGCTGCGTCACGTGACGGATGTGGTGAAATCTGAAATCCCAAATATTTATCGTGGTTATATTATCTCATACACGATACAGGTTGAGTATTGGTGCGGTGACCGCATACTATTGTTTTAAATATAATAATAAATCGTGTTTGTAAAACTCAAGTTACTTCAGCCTCTGCCGGTAAACGACCTAGCTTCCTGAAATGAGAATGGCGTAACCGAACAATTAAAAAAGCCACAGTTAAATAATAATTTGTTGTTTATGCCACAACTCCAGATGAACGTCTATGCAAATTAATAAGAGCAACATAATGGCTTTTTGAAAGCGCCCGTCTTAAGTCAAGCCGCCACTCGAACTTTAAATTCAGTCTTTTAATTAACATCTAAATTTACAATTCACGAATGCCACGCCCCGTGAATACTGGAGGCGCCCGAGCGCGCATTAGCCTCTGTCATTCTCAAGGTCATCCATCATGCTCTCCCGATTTAGTCCCGATTGATGCGAGTGTAACGAGTGTTTTTCTTTGTTCACTTTGGTAATAAATGCTTTAATAAACAGGACGAGAATTAATCGACAAAGGTGATTTTTAAGTTTAGTTAAATTCGTATGGTACAGAATCGTTTGTGCTGTAGATTGTCTATGGCAACACTCTAAGTGCAACATAGACTCAAATATTAATTTTTAATTTCCGGAAAATCTTAAGATACCTATTTCCAGTCTAAGTGGATGCAGTTAAAAGTAGTAATATTATGTTTGTTTCTTCCAGTATGTCGAATATTAATTCAACAAAAATATTTGGTTTGCATAAATTAGATTGGTTTGGGTCCAAAAGCTGGAAGCAGCTGCAGTACTCTGGCACAGTTCATTTGAATGAATTGACGTATTCCTTAAGTTAGTGTTCCGTAAACACTGCATTCATATTCAAATTGCTTGTTTTAACAAACTATGGATAGACTTGGAAACATATTTGTCCGGTACAACCTGCATGATATATTTAACATGTTACTAAGTACGGTACAGACATAATCAAGGTCAATTTAAAATTATTTGTTTTGATACCGTTTAAAGGAAGTCACTCTTAAAGCTAAAATTGCACGTTACAATCTGCACTCCAAAGTACTTAGTACCAAATATAAATTCGGTTAATAAATTACCGCGCAACCGTTATCACGGCTGATTTTTAACGAGGCTGAGAACACGCGGTTTGCCGCAAGACAATGTAACGTCGGTAACGAGCGGCCATTTGCAAACAATGGCCGCCGGGACCACGGATAAATCTAGCTCGGGGACATTTTGACCTATGAACGGGATCCCCGGGTACCACTAGTAATTGCGTCCGACGTACCGTACTGCCGATCCTATTGATTAATTAAGCATTATGATTGAAAGCGGAAGGTGGCATTACCATGTAGGCAAGCGTTGGATTTTTCGGTTTATTAAACAAATTAACCACATCCCGACAAGATTTTTTAACGTAATTTCTTGATTATCAAATGTCTGCTTTAGAAAGTTTCCAAGCTAAATGTCAAAGGCACTCCTATGACAAGCAATTTATTAAATCTTATATTTTAGAATAATTGAAAAGATTTGCTTTAAAAGGTTTGAGATATGAAATAGATCAGCGTCGGGGGCCACGAGAAGCTGCAATTATGTCTGATATTCCATATGAACGAAGAACCTTTGCTTTAGAAGATTTGCGAATGCCTTATAATTTAGAAGAATTTGCTTCAGAAGGTTTGAGAGATGAAAGATATCTGCCTCTGCTACGACAAACCTTATTTGCAGAACGTCTAATATTCCCGGTGAGAGGAAAAACTTTGTTTTAGACAATTGGAAGTTTTTGAAAATAGGCAGCTGCTACGACAAGCTATAGTTGTTAAATGCATGATATTTCAGAACAATAAAAAAAATTGTTTTACCTAATAGGTTTGAGATATGAAACATATTTGCATCTGGGGTCACGAGAAGCTGCAGTTGTTAACTGTCTGACATTCCATATCAATGAAGAACGCTTGCTTTAGAGGATTTGCGAATGTCTTATAATTTCGAAGAATATGCTTCAAAAGGATTGAGACATGAAAGATATCTGTGTCTGCTACGACAAGCCTCATTTGCAAAATGT
>MU191938.1:20158-32395 GCA_016904865.1 Pissodes strobi
ATTGTTATTCTGATATTCTATATGAATAAAGAACGTTTGCCTTAGAAGATTTGAGAATATCTTATAATTTCACAGAATATGTTTCAAAAGGATTGAGAGATGAAAGATATCTGTGTCTGCTACGACAAGCCTCATTTGTAAAATGTCTAATATTCCCGATGAAAGGAAAACCTTTGCTTTGGACAATTGAAAGTTTTGGAAAATGAGCAGCTGTTACGACAAGCTACAGTTGTTAAATGCCTGATATTTCAGAATAATTAAGAAAAATGCTGTAAGAGGTTTGAGATATGAAATATATTTGCATCTGGAGCCACGAGAAGCTGCAATTGTTACTCTGATATTCTATGTGACTAAAGAACTTTTGTCTTAGAAGATTTGAGAATGTCTTATAATTTCGAAGAATTTGCTGCGAAAGGATTGAGAGATGAAAGATATCTGCGTCTGCTAAGACAACCCTCATTTGCAAACTGTCTAATATTCTCGATGAAAGAAAAACCTTTGCTTTAGACAATTGAAAGTTTTGGAAAATAAGCAGCTGTTACTATAAGCTGCAGTTGTTAAATGCATGATATTTCAGATCAGTTAAAAAAATGCTTTAAGAGGTTTGAGATATGAAGTATATTTGCATCTGGGGCTAAGAGAAGCTGCACTTGTTATTCTGGTTAAAGAACGTTTGCCTTAGAAGATATGAGAATGTCATATAATTTCGAAAAATTTGCGGCAAAAGGATTGAAAGTTGAAAGATATCTGCGTCTGCTAAGACAAGCCTCATTTGCAAACTGTCTAATATTCTCGATGAAAGAAAATCAATTGAGAGTTGAGCAGAATGAGCAGCTGGTACGATAAACTGCAGTTAAAAGCATGATATTTCAGATCAGTTAAAAAAAATGCTGCTGAGGTTTGAGATAGGAAATATATTTGCATCTGGGGCAACGAGAAGCTGCAGTTGTTAAATATCTGACATTCCGTATCAATGAAGAACGTTTGCTTTAGAAGATTTGCGAATGTCTTTTAATTTAGAAGATTTTGCTTCAAAAGGTTTATGAGATAAAGGATATCTGCGTCTGCTACGACTAACCTCATTTGTTAAATGTCTGATATTCCCGACGAAAGAAAAACCTTTGCTTTCGACAATATAAAGTTCTTGAAAATAGGCAGCTGCTACGACAAGCTGCAGTTGTTAAATGCATGATATTTCAGAACAATTAAAAAAAATGCTTTAAAAGGTTTGAGATTGCATTTATTCAAAGTCTGATACTCCATATGAATGAAGAACATTTGCTTTAGAAGATTTGAGAATGCCTCATAATTCGGAAGAATTTGCTTCAAGGTTTGAGATATGAAAGATATCTGTGTCTGTTATGACGAGCTTTACTTGTTAAATGTCTAATATTTCCGATGAAACGAAAACCTTTGCTTTAGATAATTTGAAGTTTAAAAAGTAGTGCAGCTGCTATGACAAGCTGCAGTTGTTAAATGCGTGATATTTCAGATAAACGAACAATGTTTTGTTTGTTTTAGGAGATACCAGAGTTTAAAAAATATGCCATTGCTTTGATAAGCTGTATATTTTAGTCATATAATAGTAGTTATATATTCCAGATTAATCAAAAACGTTTACTTTGGAAGATTTAAAAATTAACAAGCATAAGTTACAGCAATGACAGCTGCAATTATAAAATGCCTTGTATTTCAGAATAATTATAAATATTAGCTTCAAAAGATTTGAGATATGAAAGCCATCTGCATCTGCTACGACAAACTGCAAGTTATTAATTAAAGGTCTTCCTGATGAATGAAAATGTTTGTTTTGGAAGATTTAAGAATTTAAAAAAACATGCAGCTGCTATAAAAAAGCTGTATTTGTTACGTAGCTGATGTTTCAAATGAATCAAAAATAATTGCTTTTGAAAATTTGAGAATTAGCATATAAGTAGCTATTATGACAAGCTGCAATTATAAAATATGTCATATTTCAAGAAATGGTTTAAAGGGTTTATATATGAAAGACAGTCGCAGCTGCTAAGGCGAGCTGCTGTTGTTAAATGTACGATACTTTTGATGCATCAAAAAGTTTGCTTCAGATCTTTTGAAAATGTTAAAAATAGGCAGTTCTAAGTGTCTGATATCCAGTTGAATAAAAACCTTTATTTTTGAAGTTTTGAATATTTAAAAATCAGCTGCTATGACAAGCTGCTCTTGTTAAATGTACAATATTACAGATGTATCAAAACTGTTTGCTCTAGATAATTTGAAATGTTTAAAAATAGGCAGCTGCTGTGACAAGCTGAAGTTATTAAATATTGAAAATATGCAACTGCTATAAAGCTGATTTTGTAAGTGTCTGATATTTCAAATAGATAGTGAAACGCGCGTCTAGTGCAAAATTCTGTTTCGGGATTGTGGATAAAACTCTGTTTTAGTGCATTTTGCCGAAGGTTACAAACCCCAACATAGATAAAAAATTGTTTGCTTTAGAGGATTTGAGAGTGAACAAATTTAGAAGAAGAATACTTGAGATATGAAAGACAGTCGCAGCTGCTACGACGAAGTGCAGTTGTTTAATATACGATATTACAGATGTATCAAAAATGTTTGCCTTAGATGACCTGAAATTTTTATAAAAAGCTGCATTTGTAAGTGCCTGATATTTCAAATAAATGGAAAAGGTTTTCTTTAGAAGATTTGAAATTAACAAATTCAGAGAAAGAATGTTTGAGATAAGAATGACAGTCAAAGCTGCTACGACGAACTGCAGTTGTTAAATATCTGATATTTACATGAATAAAAGAGTTTGATCTAGAGGATTTGAATATAAAAAACTTCTACTGAGAAACACGTTCTCGGGCAATTCAGCAGCCCATCTGTAGTGAGTATATGCTGAGAGGAGACAGAGGCGCCTGATTGGGGCGTGCGTCAGTCCTCGAATGTGCATACTTACTTAGATATTGTTAGAATGTGTAAATAGTAGAATTAGGTGTACATAACTTGTAGCAATAACCCGTTAATAAATGATATTATTATTATTAATATAAAAAACAGCTGCTATGTTAAGCTGTTGTTGTTAATTATACGATATTACACATGTATCAAAAACGTTTGCTTTAGATGAATGTTTTAAAAATAGGCAGCTGCTATGATAAGCTGCAGCTGTCAAATATCTCATGTCAGTTGAATCGAGAATGTTTGCTGTGGAATGTTTAAAAATTAACAGATATAAGGAGCTGCAATGATAGCTACGATAATTATAAAATGCCTTCTATTTCTGAAGGATCAGAAAAGTTTTCTTCAAAAAGTTTGAGATATGAAAGACACCTGCGTATGCTATGATAAGCCGTATTTATTAAAGGTCTGATACTTCCTCAGACCTTTAATATAAATATGCAGCTGCACATCGGTGGAGCGAACAAGGGTGGGTCCGGTCATAACGAGCTGGATCCGCTTCATACTCACCGGGCGGAGGATCGAGGCTAGCCTGGAAGATGAGGTGGTTAGGGTTGAGTCATCGCGAGGATGTCCTCAGGGGGGGGGGTCTTGTCCCCCCCTCCTGTGGTGTCTAGTGGTGGATGAGATCCTACGCATCCTGAGAGTAGAGCATGGGATCTATGTACAGGCCTATGCAGACGACTTTGTGATTATGACACAAGGTGCTGAGGTGGGAATACTGCAGAGGCTTCTGGAGGAAGCACTGACGAGGTTCTCACAGTGGTGTAGGGATAACGAACTCACGGCGAATCCCAACAAGGTAGAGATGGTCATCTTTACCAGGAAAAGGAAGCTGGAGGCCTCTCCCAACATCACGTTGGAAGGGGCCCTTCTTGTGGCTAAGAAATGCGTCAAGTATCTGGGTGTCTGGTTGAACTTCAAACTGACCTTTCAGGAACATATTCGGCTCAAGACCGCGGCGGCGCTCAGTGCCCTGTGGGCTTGTCGTAGGGCGCTGGGAGAAACCTGGGGACTCGGGCCGAAAACTATGCTGTGGATCTATAGGACGGTGATTGCTCCGATGCTCATGCACGGAGCGAGCGGTCGTTTGGTAGCCAGGATCCATGAAAACGGCGTCCAGACTAGTGCTAGATAAATTACAGCGACTTGCATGCCTCTGTATCACTGGGGCCATGAGGACGGCGCCCACAAGGGCCCTGGAGGCGCTGGTGGGGTTGCCTCGGTCGGTAGACTGGGTGGAGTGACGACGGCTCCTGCCAGGGCCATTGTGGTCTATAGCGAGGCTTGTCTGGGGACCTAGCCATTCTGTGTATGCCAGGTGACGCGATGGTTTCTGAGATAGGCTTCCACGAGGGGCTGAACTTCCTCTTCCATACGAAGGAGGATTGGATGGAGGGAAGGACGTGATCCTGGAATGGGCTAGTCTGGTTCACAGACGGGTCTAGAATGGGAACACTGTCCGGAGCTGGTGCGTACTGTGAGGCCCTGGGGCGGGAATTATCCGCCTTACTGGGCGAGCACAATACGGTCTTCCAAGCGGAAATTTTTGCGATCATGATGGGGGTCTGGGAGTCGTTAGGGCTCATTGTCGGTGGCGGGAGGATTTTCTTCAGCTCCAACAGTAAGGCCGCACTCATGGCGCTGAAGTCGGTCCGCACGCGCTCTTTGTTGGTAAGGGACTGTAGAAGCTGGCTGATTGAACTTGCAAAGCTTAAAAACGTTACGCTGGTCTGGGTACTGGGACACTCGTTTGTACCGGGAAACGAGGCCGCTGATGCCTTAGCCAGAGAAGGCTCCGTACGCAGATACTTGGGGGCCTGATCCCTGTGTGGGGATCGCCCGGAGTGTTCGCGAAAGAGCTTTGGAGGCCTGGACGGAGGGTAGGGCGGAAGAGGTATGGCGGACGGCTCCGGGGATGAGACAGACGATGCTCATGATACATGGGCCCGCGAAGAGTCTTTCCAGGGGGCTATTGTGCCTACCTAGGAAGGAGTGCAGGGCCCTGGTAGGATTCTACACAGGGCACTGTAGGCTTAGACGGCACCTGACTCTGCTGAGAATTGCAAAGGAGGGAGAGTGTAGATAGTGTATGGAGGACAACGAGACCCCATACCATCTACTTACGGAATGCCCCGACTTCGCTTGGACAAGACTCGGAATCCTTGGCGCGACGCCGATCGATCTCCTTCAGACTAACACGGCGCACTGACTGTGTTAGTCTGAAGGAGATGCGGGCTCTCTTAAGGAGGACCGGCATCCTGGAGGTTCTCTAAAGCGGGCTGGGGGCACAACGGGCCCAATTGGCTGCCTAAGTGCGAGGCCCGCTAGGGGCCACCTCTTCTATACTGATACTGATGCAGCTGCTATAAAAAGCTGCATTTGTAAGTGTCTGATATTTCAAATAGAAAAAAAAAGTTTGCTTTAGAACTTTCGAGAATTAACAGATTTAGTAGAAGAAGGTTTGATTTATGCGAGGAAGTTGCAGCTGCTAGAATAAACTACAGTTGTTAAATGTCTGATATCTAGGTGAAAAAATGTTTGCTTTAAATGATTTGAATATTAAAGAAAAACTGCTCTGACAAGCTGGTGTTGTTAAATGTCTGATATTTCAAATGTAACAAAAAGTTTGCTTTAGATGATTTGAAATTTTTTAAAAAAGGCAGGTGATTTGACAAGCTGCAGTTGTTAAACATTTCCTTTGGAGTATTTAAAAATTAACAGATATAAGTAGCTGCAATGATAGCTACAATTATTATTTCAAAAGAACCATGAAAAAAATGTTTGTTTTCAAAATTTAAGAATTAAAAATATATGCAACTACTATGGAAAGCTGAATTTGTAAGTGTCTGATATTTCAAATGAATAACATAAGGTTTGTTTTAAAAGGTTTGAGAATTAACAATTTTAGATGAAGAAGGTTTGACAGATGAAAGACTGTCGCAGCTGCTACGACAAACTGCAGATGAATAAAAACATTTGCTTTAGAAGACTGCAATATTAAAAAAACAGCTGCTATGACGAGCTGCTGTTGTTAAATGTACTATATTTCGGATGTATCAAAAACGTTTGTTTTAGATGACTTAAAATTTTTAAAAATAGGCAGCTGATATGACAAGCTGCTCTTGTTAATTCCCTGATATTTCAAATGTATGAAAAATCTTTGTTTTAGATGATATGAGAATTTAAAAAATATGTATCTGTTTTGACAAGCTACATATTTATTTATTATTTTACAAAATTTTAGAAATAGCAGCAGATGAAAATAGTGGTTAAATATCTTATATTCCAAATAAATCAAAAACGTTTGCTCGTGTTGCTACTAAATGCTGCATTTGTTAAATCTGATATATTCCAGATGAATGAAAAAGTTTGCTTAGAATATTTGAGAGTTAAAAAAATGTGTAGCTGCTGTTGTGAAATATATCTTTAAAAAATTACATTAAAGTTTCAATTGACTAGTTTGGCTGCCAAATTTGGCGATTCGAATTTCATCAGCTGATTCACGAATGCTTCAAACTTGACAACCTTCCCTCTTTTTCTCGTAGAAATATTCATTCTTAATACGCTATATGAACCTACAAACTGTGTTGATAGCTAGAAATAGTAAGCCTCGTTCATTCAACTAGACAATGCCGATTTGGTAGCGCATCGACATCCATTTAAAAAAATTCCTCCTTTCAAAATATTTAGCCATTTGAGCGGTCCAAATAAGTACCAAATATTTTATGCCGCATCATTTACGAACCCAGGTACCCAATATCGAAATGGAAATCGCCGCTATGGTACCGAATCAATCACGTCTCGGTGGTTCCGTTAGTGTTAATTAGAAAAGTTGACCCGGTGTCAGCCGAAAAGACTGGTTAACCTCGAGGTGGTATCGAAGTGGTACCTCGAGGTTTTTTCGTCGGAGAGGATGGAACTATTTACAATACCATTTCAGGTGTTATGGCCGAGTCAATGATCGTTAAATTATGTTTTTGTTTATCGGCTTAGTATTCGTCTATTTATCTCGGGGTATTGAGAGAGAATATGATCCTAATTAGAGGCTTATGAATGCAGTATGTGATGCATTGAAGATATTTGCCATTAGGATATGGATAAATCTGCAGATTGAACTCAGGTTAAGAGGCTAGTTTTAAGTTTAAAATAACTGCACCGACCGACAACCATTGTTGTGGAACACCATTTTTTTCATTCCGGTAATTAATGAAAACACGTATTTACGACGCATATTATACATTTTACAATAAAAGCACGCCTATTTACTGCTATTAAAATTATCTTGACGATACCGGCAACAAGGCAACCTTGGAGAAGGTTTGGCGGTACGTGAGGTACCCCGTGGAGGCAGACACTTCTTTTCTCATTTGGAGCAAACGAGCGGACAATTACTTTCCGAAAACCTCACACCTAAACTCTATAACATGCCCGATTCGAGTTCCGGCTGATATTAAATGAAATAATATATATTGGGAGAAGTTTTTTTAATACTAAATGAACCGTTATTTGAACTTGCTATGCTTCAAGTTTATGTTACCTATCAGAAGAATCTTAACAAGTGAGATAACCGCACATAATATCATGGGAAAATTTTGGAATGACTCACGTCTGTTGACTACCATCAAAATTATTTTTGGACACATTGATAATAAGGTAATCTTGGAAGAGGCTTGGCTGTTCAAGAGACACCTTGGCCAAACAGGCACTTCTCTTCTCACATAGAACCAATGAGAACAGACATCCTTGCCGAAAACTTCACATCTAAACCCGACAGTATACCCCATTCGAGTTCCGGCTGATTTTAAGCGGAAAAAATAATCAAGAGAAAATATTTATAGTTCACATTACACAAACCATCAACGACCATGACTCTTTATTAAGCTTCACAAGGAATTTCCAGTCTTATTGTCATTTTTGTGCTAGTTAAGGAAATGTTTCTGATTTTGTGTGAATAATATTAACTTACTTCTGACTGGTGGAAACCTGCTATATTATGCTACGAAGATGCTCTGTTACGGCAAATAACGTTATCGTTATCTTTTCACCGTTTCTTCTAACGGTATTGTCTTGAAAGCATGAGTTTATATCTACGTTGAGTTGTCACAGATCAAGGTAAACTTATTTTTTTAAATCTCAATGCCATTGTATTACATTTTCCTGTCTATATCCATAAATTTGCGGGCTTGATGTCACCTGTTAAAATTTCGTCCACTTAGGCTATATCATTTAAAGGTTTCGGTTAATGTAGGACATCCTCATGAAATTAGATCAGATTTTGGTTACTGGTAACTACCTTCAGGGATTTGATGTAAACCTCCAGATGTATCTGTCAGAATTCATCCATTTAGCTTATATCAATTTGAAGGTCTGGTACCTTCCTAGTAGTTCTTGGCACTCCACCTTGAATTTTGTATCATCCATAAATTATAGGCCGCCATCTGTCAAGATTTAGCCACTTAGACTATGCTATTTAAAAAGTTTGCTTAATGTAGGACATCCTCATGGATTGAGTTGAGATTTTGGTAACTGATTAGTCTGATTACCATACTCAGAGCTTTGACCCAGGTCTTCAGATGTCACGTGTCAAGAATCATCCACTTGGGTTGTATAATTTTAAAGGTTTCGCGTGATAATCCTTGGTTTCCCACCCCGAATCTTGTTCCATTCATATAGTTTCGGCCCTGACGTCCCCTGTCTAGATTTGGCTATTTGGCGTATGGGGATTCAGTTAATGAAGGATTTCCTCATGGATTTAGACCATGAGTAACCGAAAGGTTACTCATGACCATATTTAGAGATTGAGACAAAATTGAGACATTTTAAAAATTTCGACTAATAATCCTAAGAAATATGTTTCAGCAAAGGAAAGACATATTTGATCCTAGTATCATCACTCAAGATTTTAGGGTTTAGATAATGAAACAAATATAATTAAATGCTGCTAAAAATATCTATTTCGTCCCCCTTATAGATCCAGAAATGAGCATCAGCAAATATCTTATATAATAAATTATTTATTTAACCATAAAGTCCCTTGGTTTCTTTCTACCTACATATTATATTAATTTTGGTAATAACATACCACATGCACAGCTGGACTACTTGCACATATAGGTATTAGGAAAATAGGTATATCCGCTATATGCCGGATCTAGAATCTAAGGAGTTGTTGAACTCGTAGTGGTCAAATTATTGCTTTTAATTTCAAGGTATTGGGTTTCAACCCAAACTAACCCAAACTTCGTTATAATTGTCTAATCACAGTAGTTAGGAATATGAAAATACCAAAACCTTGTATATGTGAATGTAAACAACTCAACTTGAAAAGTTACTATTACAGTATTAAGTAATATTCAGTAATGAAAGGGCTCAGTAACCAAAGAAAAATATACAGGAAGTTCGGTGGTTTGGTGTGAAAAGAAGCAAATTCGTTATTGATTTTTATATTTACTTGTAACTGCAAGTAATATTTACTAGTTTAATTGATTTTATCAAAATATATCAAGTTAAATTAGTTTAAATTACTTGCACTTGAATGAATGAATGAATGGTCTTGGGGGTTATTAGTACACTGCGACCTGTATAGATCTATTGTGTCCCCCTTCCTTGGTGCTTCCGTTGATGTGCTTCTCAATCAGAGTACCTCATCCAGCTTCAGTGCTTTGATAAAATCAAGTAGTCTGGATAGAAATTCCTCCTGTTCGACGATGCAACACCCTAAGCAGGCCATTTGCCTGTTCGCGACCGCCTCGCAGTCCGTGAAAAGGTGTTCCAGGGCTTCCTTCCTCTTCTCAGAGAACCAGCAACTGTCCCCGTTTTCAATTTTTATTCTCTCCAGGTGCCTTCTCAACCGGCAGTGGTCCGTAAGAAAGCCGGTCAGGATACAGAGATTGTTCTTACTCAGCGTTATAAGGTTTTTAATCTTCCCTCGAAACATATTTGATAGCCTTAACCCTGGAAGACGTTCTCATAGACTGATCCATTTGGTTCGCTTTTCTTTCCTGAACTCTTCTTTATAGGTGTGCATCCTTATGCCATGGGAGGGTTCCGGTCCTAAAAGTGGAGTTTGTGCTCCTATGTTTGCCAATTAGTCTGCTTTTTCATTCCCTTCTATCCCAGCATGTCCTGGTATCCATTGAAGGGATAGTTTGTTATTCTTGCCTAGTTCGTTTAGCCTATCTCGGCATTCCCATACCATTCTGGAGCTGATTGTTGATGAGCTCAGCGCTTTGATAGCTGCTTGACTGCCTGAGAAGATGACAATCTCTATCTCCCTTTAGTTTCTGTCAAGGTTGAACTGCGCACATCTTCTTATGGCGTTAATTTCCACCTGGAAAGAATTTAGTGCCCGACCCAAATACTACGGCTCCGGTCCTCTGTTCAGTTCTTGCCCTATTTGTATACAATTTTATGGCACTTTGCTGCAATGTGACAATGCACTCTTTCCTACTTCTTATCACGACCGTGAAGTATTTTTCAAAATTGTATCTTTTGACCATATCATCTCTGGGGAGCCCAAGAAGTGATATATGCTTTGTCAGGGATGTTAATTCAGTCTTTCCTCGACCGCTTTTTCTCTTGTGATTCTAGTCATTGCTTGTCTAGCTGCTCCCTTCATAACAATGTGTAGAGGTGCGAGGCCCACAATTGCCTCGATTGCTGATGTTGGACATGTTTTCATTCCGGCTGTTATGCTTATGCGCGACAGGTGTCTCACTTTATTGAGAGCTGATTTTATGCTCTGCTTTTCCGTTTCCTTAAACCAAACTATCGATCCGTAAAGTAGGGTGGGTCTTTCTATCATTGTGTACATCCATCGTAGGATTCCTCGTTTACATCTCCACGTTTTTCCTGCAAAGGTTCGGCACAACATGAGGGAGAAGGGTACTATGTTCGTTTTCTATGGGTTTATTTCCAGCCACACTGTTTGACACTATTCTCCCGTTGCTTTGAGTCCAGCTTGAATCAGTTCACATAATGTACCCTAGAACTTTTCCCTTGCTGTGATGACGATATCATCGGCAAACCCACCACAATGTATGCCGAGGTCAGTAGTTCCAGTAGTTCACTGCAAGTGCGCTTACAAACAAATATAAAAATCGATAAGAAATTTACATATATTGACACAAAACCACCAAACTTCCTGTTGGTATTTCTTTGGTCCGTTCATTTTGTTTCCTTAAGTAATTCAAAAAGATTTATTGTCTAACAGGAAATCCCATAATAAAGACAATTAAACTACAAATGTAAATCTTAAGCTAAGTCATACACAAATAGAGAAAACGCATTATTCGCACTACCAATAGACAGACATGAAAATTCAAGCAACAACAGGAAAACAATATAATGTAATTGAAATGGAATTATTACAAAGTTTGAATAGAAATAGTTGGCTACTAAGTATTGTGCTATGTTTTAATGATAAAAAGTTAAATCTTTTTAGCAGGTTTTGGTGGTCACAACCCCTAGGAGGGTAGGTACCATCTATTTTAAAGCTTAAGTAGTTAAGCTGTATAATTGGGGTACCAAACCAGAGCTGAGTATTGGAGTTTAGACTTTATTAAGGTGTTGTAGAGAGTTATTAAGGTTTCAGTATTTTCAAACTCTTTGGTAGCCCTGATAACAAATCCTAGAGTTTTTAAAGAAGATTTGACCACTTCATCAATGTGCTTGTTAAATGTAAATTTCTTATCCACAGTTATGCCTAGATCTCGCATATGATCGACACTAGGGAGTGATATATCATTGAGTGACTAATTGAAATTTAATGTTTGGTGGAGGTTTGATATAGACATGGTTTTGCATTTGCCAGTGTTTAAAGGCAGTTTATTTGTATCACACCAAGTAGATATAAGATGGATGTCGTTCTGCAGAACATTGCAGTCTTCAATAATTGTAATAATTTTGAAGAGTTTAAGGTCAGCGGCGAAAAGGAGACATTCTGATTTTACATTAACCATTATGTCGTTAACAAAAATGGCAAATATTAGAGGGGCCAGATTGCTGCCTTGAGGGGCTCCACTAGGTGCTGTGTATGTGTAAGATTTGTACCCATTATATTCAATATATTGGGATCTGCCAGAGATATGATGAAAAAAGGTTTACAAGGTTTGGGTGGAATCCCATTTGGTACATTTTTGTGGTGATAAGACCATGGTCCAACTTGTCGAAGGCCTTAGAGAAGTCCGTATACACGACATCAAGCTGTTTTTTTATGTTGATTGCATGGTAGGCTCTTTGAAGGAAAGAGGTAAGGTTTGTTATCGTGGATCTTTTATTAAAAAATCCATG
>MU191939.1:0-16252 GCA_016904865.1 Pissodes strobi
TAACATTAAAATTATTACTCCTAAGAGATTAACCTTTAAAAAGGTAATAAAATCCGTAGCCAGTTTGTTGATAACCAATAATAAACAATAAACATACCAGAAAAACATTAAAATGACAAATCAAATCAAAACAAAACAGCACACCACAAAATATCTTTGTGCAGCACACATGTCTTGTGTCGGTTGTCAATTTTCATTTAAGAAAAGAGCATATAAAACTAGCGTCTAGCCGGTGCCGGGAGCTCCGACCCCACTTCTGCCGGACGCAATATATAAGTTCGTAGTGCACTTGTGAATGCATGCGATTTAAAGACCTGCCCTCCGCTCGCTTCGGGGCTCAAAAAAAGAAAACTAACCATGTGCTAACCGAAGAGATACCCAAAAAAACCTAAAAATCAAGAAAAAAATTGTTTACTTAAAAAAAACCAAAATCGACGGGATATGAATCCGGGTTGCCGAAGTGAAGGACAACCATGCAGACCTCTTGACCATCTGCTAACTTACACCGTTAGGAGGATACAATCAACTAGTTGCATCACGAAGACATGCGTCACCTCACGTAGCTAGCCAATCACGCGCCACTCATTCAGAAGTGCACTAGGAACTGAAATCTCGCCTGCCGAACAGCACGATTTATGTCGCTGCATGCGTTGTTTAATGTTTATATTTGTGTTTTTACATTGTAACTTCATGGAATGCCCTCGGATCGCTGGGGGGTGCAACCAACAGAAACTAACCCAAGGCATGCCAAAAAACTTACTTACTAATCAAAAAAATAAATAAATAAAAAACTTGCAAGGACCGAGCGTCACTTTGCGTTCTAGACGAGAGCCATGCCGCCTGAGCGAGGCTTTTACATTCCTACTTTTCTCGAAAAATCTCATACAAACGGGTGAAGTGAAAAAATAAACATTGATGAGCGGAGTTCGGAATCAAGGCTCTCGGTACCAACTAGACACTATAGCATGTTGAAATTTCTTGGACCCCAGTCACTAAACTTCAGAGTTGCGCGCGCATTACATTGTTTACCCACCATATCTTTATTGTCCAGCGAATTCCTGTCAAGTGGTCACCTAGCTGAGTGGATGTATGCTTTGTCTGTGATACGGAGACTCGGGTTCAACTCCCGTCGATGTTTTTTTATTTTTCCCAAAGTTATGTTTGTTTCCTTTATTAAATTTGGGTTAGTTGGCTTTGGTTGCGCCCCGGAGCAGGCGGAGGGCCCTGCGTGAAGTAAAAATGGAATGTAAAACAACTCTGAAGCCCTGTGACCCAGTCCGAGCATATAAACAAAGAAGCGGCTAAATGTAGCGCAAATGTTAACAATGTTGTAAAACCTATCTCATGCGCAGTACGAAGCATCAGAATTACCCATGTCTATGTCGATAAGCATGACAAGACGTTCAGAGACATTCAGAGTTATTTTACATTTCATTTTCTTACCATTGGAATCGAACCTGGGCCGCCGTATGAGAAACACAGCATCCAACCACTGACTGAGCTACGAGATTATTTGAAGGCAATTCGCTGAACCATAAAGATATGGTGTTTGTTTGTCAATAAATAATGTAATGCGCGCGCAACTCTGAAGGCATGTGACCGAGGTTTCGGTCTCTCTACTTATAAGCAGGTAAGCACAATGTAAGTGGAGCCAGCAGAGTTGGACCGAAACATAGCGATGAGATAGAATGTATCATGTCGCCTTCGAGAGGTCATTGAGTGTAGTGGTTAGTTTGGGTTAGTGTTTTTTAAGGTCATGTTTGTAAAACGTTTTTTTTTTCTTCATTTTAGGCTATCTTTGAGTTAGTTTTGTTTGGTTGCGCTCCGGAGCGAGCGAAGCCAGCGGAGGACCATGCGTGAAGTTAACAGTACCTTCTCTTTTAAAATATACAATTACCTAGAATAATAATTCGAATTCTTTATCAAATGATTATGGATAACTGAAACAACAAAATTATACTTTAATCATCGATCTACGACGACCATATAACATACAAGTACACGTATGATGACGATACACTCTGACGCGATGGCTCGACGGCTCGAGCTCGATCCGACGAGGTTTACACTGTGCGTACCTGATGGTGTTCTTTACAGTCCAATTAACTTGATGTCAACAGGTCTCTTATTGCAGTGGTCAGATTTTGTGCTTGTGATACGGCGGCCCGCGTTCGAGTCCAGTGGCAAGACAGTCTTTTTATTATTATTTTTAAGGTTGTGTAAAAAGTTTTTTCTTTATTTTGGGAATGCCTTGGATTAGTTTTTGTTGGTTGCGCCTCTGTATAGCGAGCGAAAGGCCATGCGCAGCGAGAAATTGACAAAGCAATTTGGCAACATTGTTAACACTTGCGCTATATTTAGCCGCTCCTATAAACAATAGTAACGCTCACGGTCAATATACTAATTGACCGTGGGTAAGGCCAACCTTCCCAATCATCTCAACTAGGTCTGATATCTAAATCTAAGATGGCGTCACGCGTAGGGAGCAGACTGACAAAGTAAAACGTATTATTTCATATTAGATGTCATTTACCAAAATAGCGACAAAAAATCGTTTGGGAGCCATACCCATCGCAGAAAGTAACATAGTAATTATTATAATAAGTACTTTTAACAATTATAGTATGCTACGATGAAGAAATACGGACTATGGCTATTATAATTTATAAATATATAGTGGTTTGTCTAAAATATATCTCGAAGTGTATATCAATTAAAACAAGAGTACGTAGTTACTTAGATATTATTTAAGAACTGTATAAAAAAGATAATGTAATGTTTTAAGCATTTGTGGTAAATATTTTAAATACAAAAAAATAGAGTGTGCTCCTAAATATGTTAAAATATAATTTACAACGTTTAAATTGCCTTCTACAGAACGCTCTTCGGCATACTGCTCTAGAAAATAAGCAGCTTCAATAAGAACTTTCTCTATAGTATTATAACACCATGTAGGTACCTCAAGATGTAAGTTGAGTTGGCTTTTATCTTGATATACAATTCTGTTGACAGCAACACTCATCTGCTCTCTTGATATAAACAGATCTTCAGGAATAAAGACAATAAAGTTTAAGTAAGGTTGAGGAGCGTCACCAGTATTAATAAAACATCTATTCATTTGGCTCAAAGTGCATGGATTTCACACACTTAAAATATATATTTACTTTAATTTCCTACGTTAGATCAAGGCCTCGTGTGATATTATCCAAGAGCCAGCACCTGATGTAGTTTAATTTGATCCGACAATTGCTTTAAAATTGTTCCAAAATTAAACTAAGTCTCGAATTAAATCAAGGGAGAGAACGTTCAAATAAAATAAAATAATTTTATTTAACAAGATTTAAAACAAATTGAAGTCTAACTTTCAAGAAGTAATGCCAGAATCGCGAAAAAGGGTTAATCATTTTGCCTAATAAAAGTGTACGACAAAGGCACCTTAATTAAAATAAAATCACTTACCATTGGAATATATTTCAATAAACGGCATGGTGTTTAACTTCATACGATTCGGGATCGGATTTTAAAACGAGGATGACTTATACTTTAGATTTTTTTTGACTGCCTGTTATCACGCAACTAGAGAAAACTAACTTCAAGAAATAGCAAATACAAGATGCAAGCCTGAAAAACCAGGTTCCCCCAAACTCTGTTCTAAAAAGAAAACCATTGACAAGGGGGCGTTTCTAATAAGAAAAGCTTCCAGAACCTAGCCAATTGAAACAAAAAACGAAAAGTCGTCACTTCCAAGTTTTAATTACCGATTGAAATTTAAAAACCATATGTGAGCTAATTTCTATGACGAAATTAAGTTTGGAATGTAAAATTTTGAACACTCGGCGGGATTGGAATTTACAAAACCAGTTAAAAACTCGAATAGCCGTCTTCGGTGAAAATTTTAAGCGCTTTGCGTCATAACGAGTTGCAGGTGTTTTTAATTGCTGCAGGTGGGTAGAATCAAGGTTTTTCTAGAAGCAAACAAGTCGAAAAGGTTGCTATAAAAGCGAAGCATTATCGGGGCAAAAGTTAGTCAGAAAATAATCTTCACGCGTAGCACGTCATTCTACCGAAAAATGTGGGAACATAGTCTGAACAGAATCTTCACTTGTAGTACGTCGTAATGTCCAAATGGGACTCGGAATTTTTTATTTTAAGTAAACTTAATTTTTCAAGTCTGATACTATGGTCACAGTATTGACCAAACCGAAAATAGTGCCTCACAGTTTTAGAGACTCGTGGAAGTTATTAAGCAAATTCATGTCGTCAGCTCGACAAATAACGTAAAGAAACGCTGTTTGAAATTCGTCACTCATCAAAGAAGAAGGTGGTTAACATAAGCGATTAAGGCTACAGAAGTAGGTTCCGGTGTAACGTTAAGTCCTAGGTTGTGCTAAAAAAAAATTGGGGCGCCACGCCCTGTTGTCATACTTTTTTATACAGTCTGGGGGGGACCTGGCCCGATGGCCCCCACCTGGGTGCGCCACTGTACTGTAAGACTGCAGGATTTTGCACCAGCGATAGGAAATGCTGTTGTATTTCAGTCTGTGTTCGTCGCAATAGGCTTTGCGCCAGCGGTATATAATATAAAATACGAAACTAAAAATATTGAATTAATATTAATTGTTACGAAATTTATTTTTATGTGCTATACTTGTTCTAAAGAAGCATATATTCATGGACCTACTCTGCCTACCCGGACGTACCGCCACTGTTATATATGCATAGGGAAATTTGGTTCTCTCTGACTATAGCTACATTTTAAAGTCACAGTCCTTTCGTCTTAAAATTGCAAGATTGAATTAAAACAAATATAAATTATATAAAGACATTTATTAAACAACTGATAGGTATGAATAAACAGTTTGCCTATTATGTAACATTTATATAGAGTATCTCTTAATAATTAGGTATCAACAAAACTTATTATTATATTAGCATGTAGGTAGGTACTTATTATCAGTTTATGGGAATTTGAACTTTGTATGCAGCATTTTGCAAAATGTCTATAAACAGATGATTTTGTTCTTTTGGGGCAAAAAACACTGTTTAATAATTAAACTTCTATGCCCTCAGATTACAAAACATTTAAATTTAGTGACAAAAATTAAGTAACTAGCATTTAAAGCTAAATAATCTAATAAAAACATTAGACGTTTTCGACTTTTTCCAAACATTTTATAAAAAATCAAATACAAACCATTCCAAGTGGACACTGATCTCAAAAATATATACAATATGGTTCATATGTGAATATATTTATTATCTATTATAATACAAAAAAACGACAACTTTGAATTTCCCTGGCACCATTTTGCGAGTATATGTTTGTGTTTTTTAAATGCAAAATGGTACAAGATTTGCTATAATTTGATTGGTTTATTGTTAAACCAACCTTGCGACATTCAAAAATATACACACGTCATTAATACACATTAGTAATTAGCTGTAAGTAGATAAAATGACACAAAAACAGGGACACAACCAGTGATTTTCTCAGCAAGCCGAAGGGGGTTTTGATATTAACCATTTTAAAAGGTTTGTCTTTGTGAACTTTCAGGGGAGCTCTGACGATGCAACGCAAAACTAATCTTTTCACGCACTTCAATCTGATAGTCATAAATTATTTATAAGAAAAACTTTCTCTCTCGTAGATGCAGTGGGAGCGAAGGTAATTCAAAACTATTTTCTTCCCAGCTACACAGTCGAAATAATATATAAACAAAATATCAATAGCTAAAATATTAGGCATGATTTGAAGAAAGCTAAAACTAAATGATATTTTCTCTGATTTAAAATTTTAAGGTTCTTTTATAACCAGTTAATAATTAAAATTAATAAGTGATAGGTATCAAATTTCGATCTTACCTAAAAATGAGGCTTATTAAACTAAGGTAAAGAGAAAATATTCTTCAGTCTTTATTATTCTAACCAAATGTATGATACAGACTAGCCGTTCATATAAAAAAAACCAATGCTAATCAAAATTTTCAAATATTTTAACTGCATAATACAAAACTATAAAAATAATGTGTGCCAACATTGATGCTAATATTATATTAATAAATACTTGTATGTATAGTAACTTTTTCAGACTTTGGTTTTTTACGGTTACAAAATATACATTATACATTTTACTGCTAGACACTAATATCTAACGATTCTTGCAAGGCGCATCAACAAAACGGCAAAACTTTTACAATTAGTTTGAAAGCTAATATTTGTTTTAACTTTTTTTTCTAGTGTGGTAACAAAGGAGGACAATGGTTACCTTTCGTATTAATTTACAGTTTTTTTTAATAAATTGACCTCATGTCAGATAGATATGTATAGATGTGTATTAAGAGTTAAAATGAGTTTCTACTAAATAATTGACAGATTCTAAAATGTATATCCCACAGTTCAAATTATTAATTATTCCCAAAGAGTAGAAAATATTATGTTTTGGAAAAATCAGAAACATTTATTGTATATAATTTAAATCTATAGGCAATAAATAAATATTTAATACCCATTTTATATAAGTGTGTATCGTTTAATAATATTTATAGGGACCATATTGTTTCCCTTTTTAAACCAGATTAACCAATTTTATCAAAAGGTCTAATTGACAATAATATTATTAGGATGCATTTGCTTTTTAACATTTACATTAAGATCATAAGTAGCGAAAATCATTATTGTTGATATTATACTGTACATTTACCTAGTTCACATTACCGCGTATGAACTAATATTTCGAATTTTGTACCAGATTACCTAGATATACCTATTTTCATTAGAGAAAAAGCACGTCTAACAACACGATTTTAACATTTACGCATAAAAGGTCGAAATCGTTCCTAATACACATAATGTCTTTTTTACTCCGCACATGACAATAATCGAATATAAATAAAATAATATGACTTACTGTAATACAAAATATGGTTCAACCCTTAGTGTACCAAATGGGCGCTCTAAAAACGACATTTTTGTAAAATAAGCCTTAATTTTAAGACACTGATAGTGCAGTACTGTAATGAACTGGAGTTAATAACTGATTCTGGTTAAATTGTTTCGAACAATCACTTTTATAATTATCGTAAATTGATTCAATGATAACTCCAGTTTGTACCAGTTCGCCAAGATAGAACATTCAAATAAAATAATAATTTTATTTAAAAAAAATTGAATTGAAATTCAAGTTTCAAGAAATAATGCCCAAACCGCGTCTAAAGGTAAAGTATTTTGCTTAAAAATATCAGGAAAATGCACAAGAATAACACCTATCATATGCCAATTATGCAATTACTAAAATAAAACTTGCTTACTGTTGGAAAATAATGCAAATAAATTGTGATGTGTTTAACTTTACAAGAACCGAAATCAGACTTGTACCGCAGCTGACGTTTATCTGTTTCGACTGCATTATAACGCGCGATTAGGTGAACTAACTACAAGGATTATCACCCATACTAGTTACATGACTTCAAAAACAGCTCCACCCTAACACTCTACTCTAAAGAGAAAACTTTGGCAAGGAGCGTTTTCACTTTCCTTTTCCATCAAAAAGTAAAAAAAAATATATTGTCCAGGGTCACAGTCAGATGGAATATAACACCGTTCACAGTTTAATAGAGCGCTATATTGGAAAAAAGGAAATTTACCTGCCGGGGAATATGACCAGGCAAAATTGTAAATATCCATTTTCATTAGATGCTAAAAATCTCCATTATTATGCTTATTCACCGGTTCGGTGGAACTCCTCCATGAAGCCACTTGGTGCCACGGTTACAGATTACAGTTTACAGATTACAAATTGGGAGAGATGGCCTTTGAGCCTACTTGTCACCGCGACCCGACGGATCTATTGTGACTCTCTCCATATTATAGAGCTTCATCCAGTTTTGTCTTTCTGATTAGACCCCACAACCTTGATAGTGGCTCCGTCGTGTAGCTATTAGCTTCTGGTTTAGGTACGCCAAGTAGTTGGGAGCGCACTCTCGATAAGCCTTCACAGTGGCATAGCACGTGAGATGATGTCTCCTCCTCCTCCTGGCAGAACCTGCATTCGCTATTTTCTGCCAAACCTATGAGGTTTAGGTGCTTTTTCAGCCGGCAGTGGCCCGTCAGCAGACCCACCATTATCCCGACAGCCTTCCTGCCGTAGTTTAGCAGGTCTGTTGATAGTTTGGCCGATGGACCTATTATAAATTCCTTGGCCTGTCTTTGTCCCAAAGTGTTGTTCCACCATTTTAGGGATTCTTCTGCTATCCATTTCTTTATGGCTGTTTTAGCGATTGGTTTGGCTATCCCACAGAACGGTTCTGGTCCTATCATGTGCCTAGACGATCCTTCTCTGGCTATTTCGTCGGCAGTTTCATTACCTTGATAGCCTTCATGCCCAGGTACCCATGATAGTGTCACTCTATGTTGACTTCCTATGTCATTCAGAGCATTGTGGCAATCCAGTACTAATTTATGTTATGTTATTTTGTTGGATTGCACAGCTTTTATTGCCGCTTGGCTGTCTGAGAAGGTCGCAATTGTTGTTTTGTTGCAAATATATCTTCTTTTTATTTCCTTTGCACACTGTTCTATTGCTGTTATTTCCGCTTGGAACACTGTCGCTAGTTTGCCCATGGAAATCGAAATTCTTGTTTTCGTCCTTGGTTCATATATTCCGGCTCCTACTCCTTCCCGTGTTTTTGAGCCGTCGGTGTACCAGATCACATTTGCCCTAATTGGGGGGGGGGGGGCATTTTTTCCATTCATTCCTGTTTGGAATATGTGTCGAGTACTTTTTGACAAAGCTGTACTTGGCTATGATTTCTTTGTTTAGCTTAGCTTGTTTGGTATTATGTCTACCTATAATCGGTTTTTGGCCTTGTGATAGCCTGTATGTGACGGAGCGTGCTTCGCCCTGTATGTATGTTTGGATTGGTGGTAGGTTTAGTAGGACTTCTAGAGCCGCAGTGGGCCTTGTGCTCATGGCTCCAGTGACGCACAGGCATGCTAGCCTTGGAACGCCACTTATTTGCCTTTTTGCCTCCGTCTGCATGGTTCTTGTCCACCATGCATACTACTGAACAATACGCTATCATTGGTCTTACCACTGCTGTGTATAGCCACAGTGTCATTTTGGGATTGAGGCCCCAATTCTTTCCGCACATCCTTCTGCATCTTCCTAGCGCAACTGTGGCTCTAAGAGTTGCTTTTTGGATGTGTGGTTTCCAGGTAAGTCTCTGGTCAAATATGACTCCTACATATTTTGCTTCCTTGGAAAAGGGTATTTCTTCTCCATTTATCGCCAGTGGTTTTAGTCCTGTAAGGGCTCGCCTTCTAGTAAATGGAATGATTATCGTCTTTTTGGGGTTAACTGATAGCTGTTCATCTTTGCACCAGTTCTCCACTATTTTGAGAGCTTTTTGGCTTCTCTCTGAGAGAGTACTGGCAAATCTGCCTCGTACTACAATCGTTAGGTCGTCTGCATATCCTAGACAGTAAAAGCCTTCTGCAGACAGTTTTTTTAATAAGTCGTCCACTAATATGGCCCATAGTAGTGGAGATAGAATTCCCCCCTGGGGGCATCCTTTTCCCACCGCTGCCTTTGTGGTTGTTTCTCCCAGAGTGGCTGAGATTATCCTGTGCTTTAGACTAGTTTCTATCCATTTGAGCAGTGCTGTTGGAGTCCCTCTCCTTTCCAACGCGCTTATGATAGAGTCTGTTGAGGCGTGATTGAAAGCCCCTTCTATGTCCAGGAATGTGGCTACGGCAATCTCCTTGTCCTCTATGGACCTTGAAAGCAGCCTATTTAGGTCGTCCAGGGCTAGGTCTGTCGACTTTCCTGGTTGGTAAGCATATTGACGTTCACTTAGACGGAACGCCTGTACAGTATTATCCCTGATATACCTATCTACTAGCCTTTCCAGGGTCTTGAGCATAAAAGAAGATAGGCTTATGGGTCTATATTACTTTGGTGTGCGCTCCAAGAGTTTGCCAACTTTCGGCAGGTATAGGACACTTACCTGTTGCCATAGACTAGGTACAACGCCCCAGGCTAGACACCCTCTAAATATTCTGCACAGATGTGGTAATAAGATGTCCTGACCTTTTTGCAGAAGTATGGGGTGTATTTCGTCTAGGCCTGGTGACTTAAATGGTTGGAATTGGTTGATGGCCTATCTAATCTTCGCAGGTGTTACTACCTCCTTAACTATTTCCCACTCCTGTCTACCTGGTCTTTCTGGCCTTGGCTTAGGCGGAAGGTCAGATGGGTCTGTTAATTGCGTTGCTGTCGGAAAGTATGCCTTTAGGAGCAGTGTTAAACAAGGTTACAGAAGTCAGAGTTTTAAAATATTCTCCTAAAGACGCAATTTATGTCAAGACTGATTTTGACTCCAAGTATCAGTGGATTGAAAAACAAAATCTATCTTCTTAACCAATAATATATATAAAAACCTTTATTCTTTCAACCCTAAAATTTCAGTACGAGCAGTTCCTTGAAGTCACAATAAAAATCTGATTACCACGAGTTTTATAGAAATTTGATGTATGAAGTAACAAAAAAAATCTTAGCTCAATATGAATAATTACTTAAGAAACCTTTTCCTGGTTTATTAATGCAATGCTATTTTTTGTAAGGTAATTTTTCCTTTGCACTGATTCTTCTATGAGGAGTTTTTTAGATATATAATGTTAGATTTTTATTTAATAGAAATAAAAATTTTCTAAAAATGTTTTTTGTTTATAATGTGTAGAAAGGAAGAATAAAAAATAAGAAATAAAGCACATAAATCTTAAACATAAAATATTGTAAAATACTTAAGGGCATAAAATGTTAATTTAGAGCATCTTTATGATCTTCTGAAAATATTATTACATAAAGTATTTTTTTATTACGCATGCATCATAATCAACGATTATCGCACGCTGCAGCGTGCATAAAATGATGTTTATGATGCGCCTACTTTTTTAAAGGTTGCTATAGAAACATTTGAACATGTCAAATATGACAGATTAATATATTCGTCAATATATCCCGTAAGTTTAATATTTAAAACATTTTTGAGATTATGATGCATTCGTAATAAAAAATAGCGTATGATATACGTGTATAAGATGCATTTAAAGCCCTTGCGACTTACAAAACACTCCGCTGCGCGTCGTGTTTTGAAATATGTCGCGCGTGCTTTAAAGGCCCTCTTATACACTTATATCATAATATACTATTTTTTAATCTGACGATTTATATTATTAGCTCTGAAATGACAGATGACAGGTTTTCTGGTTATATTTAGAATTATAGCTAAAATGCTTATTTGAAGAGTTAGCATAGCATATTAAATTTAAAAGTTTTAGAACTTTACCTGAACCGTAAAAATTTGCTAAAAAAAGAAGCAATTGCCGATCGAGTCAGTAAAAAAAAACTTCGGTATTTTAAATGCCACACCCCGTATATGGTTCATTTATCGGATAGTCCGCTCGTTACTGATTTCGAATATACCAGGTTTGATACCTCTATCTTCAAAACTAAATGCGAAAAATGGCAAAAACTGGGTCATAAGATCAATGCTTTAGACCAACACATTATTTATTATCGATCTCTTTCTAACACATTGATCTTATGGCACAGTTTTTGTCATTTTTCTCAGTTAGTTTTGAAGATAGCGGTATCAAATCAGGTATATTCGAAATTAGCAACCAATGGACTATCCGATAAATAAACCATGTACGGGGTGTAATAATAATAACGACGTAGTCTATTTTTTACAGACTCGATCGTCAATTGTTTCTCTTTTCAACAAGTTCTTACCATTCAGGTAAACCCATAAAACTTTTAAATTTGATATGCTATGCTAACTCTTCAAATAAAGATTTTAGCTATCATTTTAAATATAACCATACACCCTGTACATATTGTACGTATTGATCCTAGACCAGCGGTATGCATTTTTTAATGGAAAACCCTACATCTTCATGTATTCTTGGATTCTATAAAAAATCTAAAGCTACCTACTAGATACAGTACATTCCTTACCTAAATTTTAATTATTTTGGAAATATTGACGTGTAGGAAGTAACGTTTGTCACACTTTGAACCAATGGAGAAGCACCAGAGTATAATGATAAAATGATTATAGAGAAAAAAATGACGATGAAAAATAATATATTTTTTTCATTATCTCTATAAATAAAGGTAAAACTAAAAGCATTTTCGAAAAATTTCTGTCTCTTCTGCACCAGAGCAAAATGATAATAAAATTATTATAGAGAAAAAAAGTGGCGATGAAAAATAATAATTATCTTGCATTGTCTCTATAAATAAAGGTAAAACTAAAAGCATTTTCGAAAAATGTCTGTCTCTCCACAGTAATATTTAAAACTAAAAGATAGCTCGCGTTTCTTTTTAGTATATTATTTTGCATTAAATTTGGAATATATTGATCTCGACGCTCTGGCAACTTACCAGATCCCAATGGTTAGTGGCGGACACTCTATGCACCAAATTCTACAGGTGGATCGTCCCTGGATATCAGTAGTATAGTGAACAAGAAAGAAATAACTCCCATTTAACAAATTATTAATGCAGAATAACAAGCAGGTAAAAATTTAGTGGTTGTGAGTATTCATCAGGTATGCTCAATGGTTGCAACTTATAACTCAATTCCTAACTTGAGCTGAAAATAAACATGTGAACGCTTAACTTGTTCTTAATTTTTGTTGGAAGTGAAAGTGTGTGTAACTTTATCAGATTTTCAGAGTTTAGCGCGCTTCAGATGTCTGGACATTGCTTATTATAACGTCCATCCACTAGACCTAGAAAAAAATTGTACTAAACACACGACCGTTGAGCATGGCTGAATATGCCCAAAAATTACAGAATATTTTTACTTATCAATTCAGGTCTACAGTACCACAACAGACTCTCCCGTTTGCTTCAATACAGACTCAAGCCTCAACCATTCTTTGCAGCTTCGTCTCCTAGATATACCTATGACACTAGTAGTTCCGCCTATCCCATCTGTACCACTGGCAGGAGTTGTGGTACCGACAGCCTTTTGTCACAGTTCTTCAGGCGGTTTGCTTAAGACTCCTTGCTTGGTTAGAGGACTATGTACCACCATAGGAGCGTTCAGGCTGGTGAAATACCCTCCTACTTTTGGTTTTATGTGTCGGTTGTTTACTTCCATATGGACTATTTTCATGAACTCGATTTGGGCAGCGAGTTTCTGAATTTCTTCCTGAAATTAATAATTTGAATTAAACAAAATTATCGGATGAATATAGGGTATGTGTAAGATATCACCAGCCAGCATTTTTTCAACGAGGGTTCCAAGTTACCTTATAGTTCATGGCTATTACTACGCTTTTATACTCGTTAATCGCATAAATCAAGCTTTGGCATCATTAACGTAAGTCGAGCTATTTAGCTTAACTTTGGTATAATTATGTCTATGGCATAGGCTTCTGGGTGGAAAAAAAAATCGTCAAAATGATTCTCGGCTATAAATGCATAAACGACCGTATAATAACGCTACGTGTTAATGCAACTCCTACCCCCATCAATCTGGTACAAGTCTATGCACCCACTTCATCGACTGAGGACGAAGTAATAGAATCATTCTACAAGGACCTTGAATCAACAATTGACTCTCTGGGCAACAGGGAGATAACTATCATCCTGGGAGATTTCAACTCTAAAATAGGTCAAGCAGAAGAAGATGAACTAATACGTACTCATATAGGTAGATTCGGCCTAGGACTCTGGAATGAAAGGGGCCAAAGATTAGCTCAACACCATGTTTCAACATCCACGGCGTTTATATACGTGGACCTCACCGAACGGCCAATCCCGCAACCAGATCGACTACATCTTGACGAAGCTCCGCTGGAAGTCGTCAATTACCTGTTGCAAGACTTTATCAGGATCAGACTGCGGCTCGGACCACCAGCTGCTAATATGCGAGTTTCGCCTAAAACTAACAGTATGTCCACGAGCCAAAAGATCATACTTACCGGTGATCACAGAACCAACTTCATATCAGACTAAGGGCTCCGAACTCTTTGAAAACTGTCCAATCAATGATATCACATGTCCTAACGAATTATGGCTCTCATTTAAAAACGTGTTAACACACTCTTTACAAACAACACAACCGAAGCCAGCAGCACAGCCGAAACAACACTGGATAACTGCTCAAACGGTGTCTGTAGTTGAAGAGCGCAGGAAACTAAAAATGTCCGAGTTGAACCCCGACCAGAAGAGAATCAAGTATACAGAGCTTACACGCCAAGTTCAAAGGCTCTCCAGACGCGACAAAAACTCTTATTATCAGAGAATAGCAGAGGAAATACAAGCTCATGCGAACACAAACGCACCAAGGGACATGTTCCTGAAAATTAAACACCTGAACCATGACCTTAAACCAAAAACATGGTCTGTTAGGAACGAGGACGGTGACGTGGTTACAGACAAGGTTGACGTAGTCGAGGTGTGGCGCAGATACTGCGAGACACTTTATGCCGATCACAGCATTTCAACCGACTTCATAGCAAGCGATCTCGAGCCGGATATCTTCATCTCAGAAGTGGAACATGGGATAAAAAAACTGAAGGCCAATAGAGCAGCCGGTGTTGATGCGCTCACTGCCGAGGTTATAAAGTGTTTGGCCGATGACAGTCGCCGATTGCTTCATCAAATCTGCCAGAGGATCTGGACAACATGCAGATGGCCGGATGATTGGAAAACTTCAATATTTGTCCCGCTACATAAAAAGGGATCGCTGACGAATCCAGACAACTATCGTCTACTTTCCTTAATCTCGCACGCTAGCAAAGTAATGCTTTATATTTTGCATTCCCGCCTAGAAAATTTCCTGAGCTGGCAGATAGCTCCAGAACATGCTGGATTTGTTAAGAGACGCGGCACACGTGAACAGATTCTAAATCTAAGACAAATAATTGAGAAGGCCAGAGAACACTACTTTCAAGTATATATATGCTTCGTAGACTACTCGAAAGCGTTTAATAACGTACAATGGGCTAAACTATGGGATGTTCTGCATATCATGGGGGTTCCCGCTCATCTAATATCAATTACTAAACAACTCTATGAAAGCAACACAGCTCACGTGCGAATTGACGGCATGCTGTCAGCCGAAACAAAAACGGAAAAAGCAGTTCGTCAGGGCTGTATACTATCCCCTATGCTCTTCAACGTTTACTCTGAATTCATCATGCGACAGGTGCTGGACAACTGGGAGGGAGGTATAACCATTGGTGGAACTAGGATGTCTAACTTGAGATTCGCCGACGACACAGCTCTCCTAGCAACCACAGAAGCTGAACTAGTAGCTCTCCTTAATACCTTAAAACAAACTAGCGAGGCTTACGGCCTTAAAGTTAATTACAACAAGACCAAAGTGATGATTATAGACAGAGAACATAACAACCATCCTCAAAAATCACAAGTTGGAAGCTGTCAAGTGGTGAAGAACTTTGTATATCTCGGATCGTTAATCAAAAACACAGGCAGCAGCGACAAAGAAATCCGCCGGCGCATCCAACAGGCACGACTAGCCATGACAAAACTCAATAGAATATGGCATGACTCTAACATTACCAAAACAACTAAAATATCTCTGGTCCGATCCCTGGTTTTTTCCATCTTTCTGTACGCGTCGGAGAGGTGGACTACCAAACAGGCTGATCGCCATCGCATAGATGCCTTCGAGATGTGGTGCTGGAGGAGAATGCTGCGGATTCTATGGACGGCACATAGAACGAATGTCTCAATTCTGAATGAGATTGACAATCCAAGGCGCCTGTCCTCCATAGTACTGAAGCGTGCCCTGACATTTTTAGACACATTCACAGGAATGACAATATGGAGAAACTAGTTGTTCAGGTCCATCCCTCACTGGTCGACGACGGGGTCGATCTCCTACACGCTGGGTGGATCTAACAAAGAAGTGTCTTGATCTAAACGTCAGCGAGGCTTCCGAACGTACTTCTAATCGGATAAGATGGCGAAACATCGTTAGGAAAGCAATCGACAAACTATATATCAGTAATGCCTCGGCCAATATCAGCAACAACTGACAATATAATGAGTTCACAACACATCTGAGAAGATGTTATGACTGTGATGATGATGTCTATGGCATAAGTAGCAAAATACAATTACCCACAATAATAATAATAATAATAATAATAATAATGATAATAATAATAATAATAATAATAATAATAATAATAATAATAATAATAATAA
>MU191940.1:5290-17973 GCA_016904865.1 Pissodes strobi
GCGATTGTGTATTATACGTGTTGGAATTCACAAAGAGCGCCAGTCTCTTCATTTTTGTTTAAGATAAAGCATTTGGGCGTCGACAAATTTGTTTTTGTAGAAAAAGGATAGTAGTTGGATTTTGTACTACTAGCTTATATATTTTCAATATACTAAGTACCTAATATTAATGGGAAGTTAAGGTTGAGTAACCTTTAAGTAGCTAGACTTCACACCAGGGACGGCGAACGCTCGGTGGCACAAGAGAAAAAAATTATGATGTGGTGCACTGTATTTGGAATGGCAGAGAATATGTATCGAGCATTTTTTTTTTCGAATAATGGATCAAGCAATTAATAGATTTAACACAGCACGCAGCAAGTATGAGGCTATGAGACATCTTAAAAATGCTGAACTATTTGTTTTGGACCAATCTGACTGATTAGAAATTGTTGATTTCTATGAAAACTATTTCGATAAAGATCGTTTCATTTTGCATATGTAAATTAACAAAACTTACAAATAAAATACACTTATGATAGCTGTCAATACAGTTAAATCAACTGGTATACAACTTATTACAAATAAATACAAATACAGATACAAAAACTCTTTATTTCCTTGACATGTACAGGGTGTCCCAAATTCGAGCCTCATCATTGGGATCTCGGAAACTAGAAAAGGTACGAGGTCGGTTAAATGGAGGCAAAATTGCGCAATTTGATGCTGATCAAAATGTCACCTTAAAAGTTAAAAAAATCCGAATACTTCCGAAGATATTTAGAAAAAACCGAATATTCGCGATTTCATTTTTATTTTTTATGACTCTATTTGAATAGATATAACAAAATAAATTTCATATTCTCATTGCTACTTTTTCTGTTCTACAAGATGGTGTTATCAGATTTTCAAACCGACGTTTCGTGTTTGAGCTGCCATAATCGACTTTGTTTTTTTAAATACGGCCCTGGATTTTTTATTACGGATTTTAAGAGCTTCTAATGTCCAAAAACCAATGATGTATCGCACTTATTCGAAAAAAACATTTTAATGATTTCCTGGTAAAATCTTACCAAAAATATGTTTTTGTCTCTCTCTAACACATGAGGTCTTATGGAAAATGCCATTAATATGAATTTTTCGAATAAGTGCGATACATTAGTGGCTTTGGGACTTTAGATGCTCCTAAAATCCGTAATAAGAAATCCAGGGCCGTATTTAAAAAAACAAAGTTGATGATGGCAGCTCAAAGACGAAACGTCGGTTTGAAAATTTGATAACACCATCTTGTAGAACAGAAAAAGTAGCAATGAGAATGTGAAATTTATTTTGTTATATCTATTCAAATAGAGTCATAAAAAAATTTAAATAAAATCGCGAATATTCGGTTTTTTCCAAAAATCTTCGTAAGTGTTCGGAATTTTTAAACTTTTAAGATGGCATTTTGATCAGCATCAAATTGCACAACTTTGCCTCCATTTAACCGACCTCGTATCTCTTCTAGTTTCCGAGATCTCAATGATGAGGCTCGAATTTGGGACACCCTGTACAACACGTGTGGAAAACGTCAGAATAGCGAGTAAGATACCCAAGTGTCATAAACTAATACATATTATCGTCAATATCTAAAAAAGAGCAGTAACAGCATACGAAAAAAATTATAACAGCCAGAACAAGTTTTTACCTTCAAGATATTCTTTTAAGCTATAAAAGCTGTGTCCAAGTAACATATCTCTTACTTTTTGTTTCAAGACTGGAATGTTTTTTATTGTTTTCAGTTTAAGGGGTAAATGATTATAGATTTTTAGAGGTAAAACTGTGACGCTGTTCACCACTAATTCTAAATTATGTTGAGGCAAGAGGAGGGTACAGGTGTGACGTAAATTATAATTGATCGCTCTGTCAGAAAAATTAGTATATGCATGTGGATTTTTCCTAACATGTAACACACAAGAAAGAATATACATTGAAATAACGGTTAATATTTGTAATTCCTTGAATAGGTATCTACACGAATGTAATAGAGGCTTGAAAAGCATTGTTCTTATGATGCGCTTCTGAAGAATCAGAATACTGTCAATCTGTGGTGAGCCACCCCAACCTGTAATGCAGTAATTCATTCTTGAATAGAAGTGTGCTTGTGTGCATAGTAGTACGTTTTAAGAATATCAATGGAAACGGAAGTTTCTGACGTTAAACAAACCATATTTTTTTGTTGCGAGATTCTTACACATGCACTCGATGTGAGTCACCCATCTAAGCTGAGCATCCAAGTGTAATCACAAAGATCGTGTCACTGGTTTTTGGTGTATAGTTGTTCCATTGGTGTAAACACACAGGCTGCGATCAATTATGCCCGGCGTAAACCAGACCATGTCCGCTTTGGACACAGTCAAAGATAAAAAATTCCGCTCACAGCAGTCACTCATTGCCTCCGCGCAAATACTCGCGTTGGCAGATAGGTCCTTATCATTTTTGGCGGATATTATTATGTTAGTGTCATCCGCAAACTTAGAAACATAGCCGTCGGGAAAAGCAATCTATTAAGTCATTTATAAACAGTACAAATAAGATCGGCCCCAAAGTACTTCCCTGAGGAATTCCCAGATCCAAAACTTGCGGCTGCGATTCAATTCTAGATTTATTGGAGACGTTGATCCTTACTTTTTGTTTCCTAGAATCAAGGTAAGATTTTAACCAAGACAATGGCTTAGCTGTTATACCATATGATTGTAATTTGAGAATCAACAGATCATGTCTGATTGTGTCAAATGCGCGGGATAGATCGAAATTTAGACATATAGTCTTATTTTTGTTGTCCAAATTTGACATTACATACTTCAATAGTTCGAACAAAGCATCTTCTGTAGACTTACCCACCTGAAAACCGAATTGAGATGGGTTCAATAGTTGGTTGGTCTTTATAAAGTATTTTAAGTCGTCACAAAAAGCGTTCTCCAATACGTTTGAGAAAACCGAAAGCAGAGAAATGCCACGATAATCAGAGATCTGTTCGACTGACCCCTTTTTATGAATTGGAATAACGATAGCCTGCTTTAAAACGGATGGGAATATGCCATCCTCGAACGATCTGTTAATCAGCACAGCCAGAGGACACTTAATATATTCGGCAACGTGACCCAATAGTGAGCAAGGTACATCATCGAACCCTTTGGATTCCTTTTTTAAAACCTTCTTAATTATATTACCAACCTCATCCGCTAATATAGGGAGTAGCTCCATCGATTCTCCAATAAATGGAGTAAAATTAAAATTTGAAAGGGTGGGGTAGTCTTTAACCAAGTTTTTAGGAGTTTCCAATAAGAATCTATTAAACTCATCAGCAATATCACCATTAATTGATACAATACCAGTTTTCAGTTCGCTAGGCAAACCTCTCGACTTGTTAGCCGAGGTTTCATTTTTGATGATACTCCATGCAGCCCCTGATTTGTTTTCGGCGTTTAAAATCCTATTGTTAAAATAATTTCGCTTCGCATTGTATATCGATCTTCTCTGATATCTTTTTAAGGTGATATATAGTTCGTATGACTTTTGGCAGTTGCAATTTTTATAGGTTCTATAGATGTCTCTTAAGATTTGACCTCTATTCTTAATTTCAGGTGTAATCCATTTATTTCCCGCAAAATTGTGTCTATATTTTTTCACTTTAGGAAAGCAGTTTAAAAAAACACTAAACATCTCATCAGCATTATTTTGTTTCTCAAGACAAGCATTCCAGTCTTCTGCTCGAACGGATTCAATGAATTTATTTATATTGTAAACACTCTTAAAATTTCTGCGATAAACATATGAGCAGTGATTGGCAATCTTTTTTGTAACTTTCAACGAATACGCTGCATAAAATGGTCCGACAAATCGCAAAAAACAGTATGACAATCAATCCGAAAAGAACAAACATTAGTAAAAAAAATGTCAATAACCGATTTACAATTCCCTTGAATTCTAGTAAAATCCTTTACACACATTACGAAGCCATACGCGGCGAACAAATTTATTACATTTCTTGAAACATAACGCAGTTTATCCTGATCAAAATTAATATTAAAGTCTCCACAAACAAAACAATCCGATTTGTAGCGATGTCCCTCTGATAGAACTTTTTCAAGTAATTCATCAAAGGTAACCAAATTTCCCGAAGGGGACCGATATAAAGTAATAACGTTCAACACTCCATCACTCAAACAAATTTTTAAAGAAACAAACTCAAAGTTTCCCTCAAGGTGGGTCGACATTGAGCGCCATGTCCTGAAATTCAATGCTGTCTCTCATAAAAACGACCACTCCTCCTCCTAAAGAGTTGGAGCGGCAGTAGTAAGTGGCAAGTGTATAGCTACCTAAAACAATAGAGCCCATCTCATCATTCGAGAACCAAGTTGCCGTCAAACAAACAACGTCGGGAAATGATGGAGAGTCCAAGAGAACACCGAGTTCAGTCATCTTCGACCTTGCACTTCAAATGTTTAAGTGGCATATAGAAAATTTTTCCGCATTAGAAGACTCACTGGAAGACTGCTCCACTGCTGGAGTTGACGCTCTTCCGAAAAAAAAAAACGAAATTGCTTGACCAAAATACCCCTGGGCCATCTGCTCGGGTCATAAAGCTGGGAGAGTAGAGTCTCGTCATGAGCGCAACTGAGACGAAAAGCGAAGTTTGTTTCCTTAGAGTCTAGTTTTTGTATCCCAAACTGTTGATTGGGCCAATGAACTCTAAGATGATTTTGGACATTATTTTCTGTAGTTGACTTGGTACAGCGACCAATATACACCCATATCCTGGACTCTGGAGCCTGAAGTCCTGCATCATTCTTCACACCTGAATTTCCTTTAATGACTTTAGAGTCCGATCGTCTTGTATGTGTATTGTCACGGGATTGAAACTTGTTGGAAGCTCCACTGCTAGTATTCCCTTTACCTGTCCTACGCGATGCGGGGACGTTCGGCCTAACATCGGCTGACATGACAGTGTTCACTGACGAATTAGAAATATCTAAGTTGTTATCACATACTTCGCATGGGACCTGTTGGCGGCTTGATTGCCGAAGAGTCATTATATCATGTTCCAGTTTATCAATTTTATCCAATAGAGGTTTGGTAGCAGCCCTAAGAACAGATTCCATAATTTCACGAATTTCGTCTTTTGAAATAACAAGCTGCTTAGCGCCGTCGCTGGCCGAACCTTTTCTGGTTTCAATAGTCATGCCTCAGGAAAAGCAAGAAGAGCCGGCAACTAGTCGATGAATATCAGTAGAACTATACGTGGTTCTGTACCAAAACTGATCCATGACCCTATCCGATTTTATGTTCTTATGTTGTTGAATATGGTAAGTTTTATGCAGACAATTGTAGTTTTTATTCCTTACTTCCTTAGTGTGAGTTTCTAATCGTGCTAGTGCGCTGAGCACTCTCGCACTGTCTTGGTCCATGTGTTGTTTCGTAATTGATCATGTGTCGTCTTGGTTCCTGGGATGTTGGATTGTCTTCGTAGGTGTTGAATCCTTGGTGCCGGTTAGTGAAGGAGCGAGTGTTGTTTGTTTTGCGATTTTGAGCTGACAAGAGAATAACTGTAGACACCTAGGCGAGGCTGATCGCTTTGGATTATGCAGATTTCTCCGCAAGTCCAAAACGATCACCCCAGGAAAGAACTGCACGTGATACGCAAGGTGTTACCCCCTGACTCTACTTCTACGCATGGAGCCCATACGGCGAGCTACCCCGTGCAGTCCCTTAATGCCTGTACACCCCCGTTTTTAGGCGGGAACCCGGCCTAGGGCATCAGCGATGCTCTCGTCCCCACCTGTTTTTGAATCATTCTAGTTTTGTTAGTGATTTATGTGTTTTAGAATTTTTGAAAAAATTTGATTTAAAATTTTGAAAATTTGTAGAGTTTGAGATTTTTGATTTTTCGAAAAAGAACGAACCTTTTAGAAATTTTGAAAATTTTTGAGTTTTTGAAAATTTTTGAAAGTTTTTGGAAATTTTAAATTTTGAAGATAGAATGATATTGATATTATTTTTTTGGGTTTTTTCATTTTTTCTTTGTGTAATGTGTATGTGATTTAGTGCTCTGGTGGGAGTAGTAAGCTTTTATGTACTGTTCTCTTTGGATGTGCTACTCTGCTGAATAGTGTTCTTATGATTGGGTTTGTGTGGTTGCGAACTTGTTCTAAGAATATTGTGTGTTTGCTTGCCAGATATGTGTTTATTGTGTCTACTTTGAGGTCGTTGTTAATGTCTGCATTGCGAACGTGCCAAGGTGCGTTCACAATTTGTCTGAGTGTTTTGTTTTGGAATGTTTGAAGTTTTTTCTTCTTTGTTTTGCATGCATGTGTGTATACTATGGCTCCATATAGAATTTTGGGCTTTATTATCTGATTATAGAGCATTAGTTTGTTCTTTAGTGACATTTTACTATTTCTGTTAATTAATGGATAGAAAGCTTGTTTGGCTGCAATGCCTTCGTTGATTTTGCTTGAATGTGCTTTTGAAAAGTGAGTTTGCTATCTAGGGTTACCCCTAGATATTTAAGAGAGTTTGACCATCTTATTACTGAGTTTTCGAGATTTAAATTTGGAATAGGTTTATTACGTTTAGTTGTTATGAGCAAGGTCTGTGTTTTTTCTTCATTAATTTTAATATTCCAAGTTTCTGCCCATTCGTATATGGAGTCTAAGTGTTGTTGTATGTGATTTTTGAGTCTTGTGTGATTGTTGTTTATTGAGAATAGGCATGTGTCGTCTGCGTATATGGAGAGTTTAGTGTTTGGGTGTCTAGGTATGTCTGTTGTGTATAATGTGTATAGCGTAGGCGACAGAGGAGAGCCTTGGGGGACTCCTGCCTCTATGCGCCTTGTGGTGGATAGTGCTGTGTTTATTTGTGTAGTGAAGGATCTGTGTTTGAGGAATGAGGCTATGAGTTGAGTTAGTGGAAGTGGAAGATTGTGTAGTCTGTCTAGTTTGTGTATGAGTCCTTCATGCCACACTTTGTCAAAGGCTTTTTCGACGTCAAGGACTACAACTCCGGTCGATGCCCGTCTTTGCAGTCCTCTAGTCGCCTCCTCAACAAGCCTGGCAAGTTGGAGCTCGGTGTTGTGTTGTTTTCTGAACCCAAACTGTTCGTCTGGGATCAGATTGTTTTGTGATATGTGTGAGTTTAATCTCTCCAACATAACCTTCTCCGTCAGCTTGCTCAGCGATGAGAGCAAGCTGATAGGTCGCCAGTTTTGAGGAAAGATCAAGTTTTTGTGAGGTTTAGGGATTAGTATTATTTTTGCTTTTTTCCAAGATTTTGGAAAGTGTTTTAGTGATAGTATTGTGTTTATTATGTAAGTGAATTTGAGTATGGCTGTTTGTGGTAAGTTTTTTAGTGCTCTGTTTGGTATGTTGTCGTAGCCGGGTGCTTTTTTCGGGTTTAATTGCGGAATAATTTGCGCAATTTCTGCGGTGTTAGTTGGTCGTGTTTCGTCGTATTGGTGTTCGTTTTCGTAAGTTAGTATTTCTCTGTAGTTTCTCTCTATGGTTGCCTCGTGATCTATATCCTGGGCCCCATCGCCTAAGGTGAATTGCGATTCCAGCGAGTCTGCGAAAGCCTCAGCCTTCTCTTCGCTGGAATACACCATTCCTCTCAGTCCATGGATGTTAGGATATGTCACTTTGTTGCGACCTTGCATCGTTTTGGCGATTTTCCATAGAGAGTTGTTTTGTGGGTTGACTGTGGTGATGTATTCTGTCCATGAGTTGTTTTTGTGAGTTTTTATGTCTGTTTTGATTGTATTCGTGAGTCTGTTTGCTTGTGTGTTTAAGTCTCGATTGTTTGTTAGTTTGGCTCGTCGTTTTAGCCTGTTTCGGAGCCTTATGTTGTCTTTTATGTTTTGTGGAAGCGAGTATGGGTTGTTTTGATTTGTGTGTACTGTTTTTGTGGCTGCGTTTATGGCTGCTTGTATCTATCTCCTCAGTGAACCTAGCAACTTCGTTGTCTAGTTCCGCTTTGGAGGCGATGTATGGTAAGTTGTGCATGTTTTGTGTTAAGTGTTCTTTGAATATGTTCCAGTGTATGAATTGTTGTAAATTTGCTTGTTTGTGTTCGTGTATGTTGTTTATTGTGATGGCAATCGGAGAATGATCTGATGAGGATAAATCCTCCAGATTGTCAATCACAACATTGTGTGCGATATTTTGAGTAAGTACTATGTCTAGTATATCTGAGCGTTCGTGATGGAAGTGTGTGGGTTCAAGTGGTGCTTCTACTGTGAAGTGCAGTTCTTGCGAAGCTCTTAGTTATGCAGTGCCACCTGCATTGGTGGCCCTGCATCCCCAAGATCTAGGTTTGCAGTTAAAGTCTCCTGCTGCAAGAACTGGCAGTGTGTAGTTGAAGAGTTTTGTGGTTTCGTCTAGTGGTAAGTTGTGTTGTGGTGGTTTGTATACTGAGTGAATGACAATGTCTCCGTCAGTTAGACTGACTTTGATGCTTGTCACCTCCAGTATGTATGACTGTGGTGGTTGTATTGCGTCATGTGTAATGTTGTTTTTTACAAAAATGGCAGTGCCGCCTCCCATACGCTGCGCCCTGTAATTTCTATAGATTGTGTAGTTTTTGATGTGTAATCTTGTTTGTGGGCGTAAGAATGTTTCCTGTACGAGTGCAATGTCTATGTTATTTTCAGTCAGGTAGTCAGCAAACTCGTGTCTTTTGGGGTAAAGAGAGTTCGCGTTCCAACTGACTAAAAATAGATGCTTGGGTTTATTAGCCATTGAGATTAGCAAATAGTCTCAATGTAGGATTTTTATTTATTATTTCTGAAATTTTATTCAGTTTTGTTACTATGTCTTGTTCAGACATAGTAAGAAGAGCAATTAATCCGTTTGTTTGCGGCATTGCACTCGCTTGGAAGTTTGTGTTTATGTTTTTGTTTGTGGGTGTTGTTTGTGTAGGTTTTGGAGCTTGTTGTTGTGGTTGTTGTTGTTGTTGTTGTTGTTGTTGTGGTTTTGTGACTTGTGCAAATGATATGTTTGTGTTCACAGGCCGTCTTTGTGGCAGAGGTTTCTTGTAGTTAGGGTTTTTGGAGCATTGTGAGTAGTTTGCGGGGTGTTCCCCCCCGCAGTTGCAACACTTTGCTGGGGTATCAGTAGTTTTGGTGCACTCTTTGTAAAAGTGCGGACCTGCGCACCTATGGCACACAGGTTTGGCGTAGCAGTTTGAGATGGTGTGCCCAAACTGCTGGCATTTGTGACATTGAGTTTGTATTTTGTTAGTGCTTCCTCTCTGAAGCTCTACACTGACTGGCATGTAATTGATTCTGTCTTCTTCCAAAATTTTGATGTCGGACTGAGGAAGAAGTACTTTGACTGAGTTGGTAAGAAACTGACGTCTCCTACCGACCTTCAGCCAGTAGATTTCCTTGGGGGAATAGCCCCTGTCCTCTAGGTCGTGTTTGATGTCCTCAATGTTCATTTTGTTATCTAGGCCCTTGATGATGACATTTAGGAGCCTATCTTCCGGGAGGAAGTAGGAATGATATGGGAACTTTTTACCTTGCAAATATCTTGTGATGCCTCTATGGTCTCCAGGAGTATTTGGGGTTAATTGAATGCCTAGTTTTGATTTTTTAACATTTCCGAAACCAACTTTCAGAATTGTTAAATCTTGGAATATTACTTTCCAGTGCTCGGGGCATCTGATGATGATAGGCACCACATCTGATTTTTTGGGGGCTGATTGGGCACTTGGGGTGGGTTGGTGGGCTTTGATTTGTGGTTGAGTTTATTCCTTACTGCGAGCTATAGTTTGCTAATACTTCTTCCTAGTGTATTTTTGTATGACACAAATAACACAATATTTTCAATGGAATAGAACGAAGTAATATGCTAATGTTGCCGCGCGACGTTGCACATATAATAAAGTTGATTCCGGGGCCGATGCATGCATAAAAATGTTGTAACAATACCTGTGACATCATATTCTGCAGAACGTTGATTCTCCTCTAAGAACATTACATACCTATTTAAGAGCAGTGCAGTGGCACAGGATCGATTAAATTATATATTTACTCTACATGTACAGAATTAAACAAGGGCTACGTCGCTGACGAATTAATCAACACAGCAACTGATGTTCTACGTAACACATTTGCGAAAAAGAAAAGTTAATTGCCCATCAAAAACTGGCTTTGTTTATAAGATAATGTTTTGTACGTTTTACCCTCAGTTTTACCTAATATCATTGCTTGTATAGTTCATGTAGGTACACTTTATGTACCTTCTTTGCTTGTAAACAATAACATTTTTTTTTATTTTAGGGTGAAGAAAGATGTGTTACCACTAGTGCAAAGTTTGTGTCAAGATTGTTTTCATGAAGTCCGTGCTGCGATGTGTAGGGAACTTCCCAATGTAGCTCAAGGTATATCTAAAAGGCTGCTATATTTTAGTAGTGTTTCAAATATACATGGAGTATTAATATGCCGTTTATTTTGGATGTCAAGTTCAAAAATCACAACCAATTTATTTTGTGAATGTTAGATTTACAGCTTGAAATATAATTGTAAAATTTACAAGTTATGAGTTATATAAGAGTAAGATCATAATATGCTTGGCTATTTTTTTTAGGATTATTTAATTTGGGAGATGCCATTGTCAAAGTAAATCTTCTCCCACTGCTTGTCGAACTGTCTGCCGATGAAAACGTTTTTGTACGATCTGTAGCAATAGAGTCTGTGGTGTCCATCATTCCATATTTAAGTGCAGGTAAAATGAGTTCTATTTTCTATAATAAAATGTTTGATATTTTAAACTGTATTAATTAATACATGTTTCAAACTTTCTTTTAATTCCAGACACGATAAGAGGAACAATAATACCCCTGACAAAAAAGCTGTGTACCAGAAGTGCTTCAGAGGGTAAGATACTATTTATCTTTCAATATTTATATGAATCTTCTCTACACTATATAATTATAGAGTTACAAATTAGCAAATTACAAATTTCCATATATGAAGCTTTGGGTTACACAAGGACACTTATTTCCAGAAGAAAGATAGCCCCAAACTCCATATGTTAATACGTTCCAGAATTTTACGCTAAACAGTATAAATATATTTATGGCCAAGCTAAAGTAAGAAATATGTTTTCAAATATGGCACTTATTTTAGTCATTGCAATGTCAAGTCGGAATCTAGTGGATTTAGTGATTAATGTTTTAACCCGAATGACAACGCACTTCCCTAACCAGGATGAAAAAAAAATGGTTTCGGAAGTTCTGCTAAAGGTGAACCAATGTTTACCGAAAATTAACAAAAACTGCTATAGAATAAGTTGTTTCGAAGTGAATTACTTGTTTGCAGTTTATTATAATTTAATAACATTACCAGTTCATACTTTCATGTATTAACTATAACGAAGGTTAATTAAAACTAAGCATGTTTATTGTTTTTTTTTTTCTGTTCCGTATTGTGTAGTGATACATTCAGTTGCACTAAGGCTTATTGTGAACTAAGGACACTTCTATTTTTTTTATTTATATTTATTCACGTATTCATTTCCATGGTTACATTGCATCTCGTTTTTCTTCTTGAAGTTAAAAGTAAAGATTTTTAATTAAAAGGAAACCTAGCCCCGGAGAGTCGTATTGCGAATGCCCGGCCCCGGTAGTGGGGTCGTTAGAGCGCCACCAGTTCTGGCCAACTAAACTAAAAAAAGGTCCGCTGGTGTTGTGCTGGGTGGCTAGGCCCACGTATTAAATCAGCTAACTCAACCTTAACAAGAAAACACAATCTAAAATTTAAGGAACAATATATTTGCTACTAAGTTCTCTTTTTTTTTGAAAACACAGCAACAATCCTACAGTAAAAATGGCAAGTTAAAGACAAAAGAATGTCAAATGACTATTAAATGACTATTAAATTCAACTAATAATATGGTGATTGTACGGAGACCAATTCTGTTGTTAACGGTACTGTATGCCTTACAACTAAATGTACTAAACACCTCAAACCGAAGTGATCACTTTGATGTTAACTAAGCTAATTACATCTAGGTATGCGTGCGCAAATATCTGCACCAATTTTAAATGTAGCAATAATAATATGAACGGCCACAATAATTAAATCAAATGACTCGATAAATTAATAAAAATAATAAAATTAGAATAAAAGTATTGAAAGCTTGGCTGTCAAAGCTTGACTTATATTATAAAGAACGTTCAGAGCGTTTATATTACTCGATAAATGAATGAAAAGAATTAAATTATTGAAACTATTTTAAAGCCCGACTGTCAATGCTTGATTTATATTAAAGAGAAAGAAAATTCAGAGCGATTAATAATAATAAATGACTAAATGGACTTAAGCTTCTGTACGATACCACTTAGATCCGTCGAACTCTGGTAAAAGTGCCGGGCACCTCTGGTACTGCTAGGGCACTGGCCCTGGGGGTTAAGCTAGCAGATGACTCGCCAATAAAAGGGGCTTGGATACAGGACTTGAAGCCACGTAATCGAACTGGCAGCCCGCTAGTAAAAGTGGTAGCCTGGTGGTTCTATAGCCTGGTAGAACAAGTGGTAGCTTGGTATTTGAAGTAGTGGCCCGCTAGTAAAACCGGCTTCTAGCCTGCTAGTAAAACCCTGAAATAACCCAGTACGCATTAGACAAAGCCCCCTTACTTTAATAAAAAAAAACTATACCCCCCCCCCCC
>MU191940.1:18073-32395 GCA_016904865.1 Pissodes strobi
TTTAAAAAAAAAAAACTACCCCCCCCCCCCCCTTGCATAAATATATTTCTTCATAAAACAAATCCCCCCAAAAATTATCAATGAATTTTCAATGACCATCAGCAAATAAAGGAAATACAGAAGGTACAGAGAACTTGAATATAAAAAGATAGGTATGAGTCACCCTTAAAAGAAAATATAAACTTCCCCATATAATCAAAACTCAAGTTACATTAAAATAAAAATTCAGATTTGATAAAATGAAGTAGATAAGATAATCCAAGCAAGAAGAAATGGCGGACTATGCACAAAAAAAGTTTAACACGGATAAAGCAATTAAATCGTTAAGTTGGACAAAAACTGTAGCAATAATTACATCCTTAGTGTGTGGAGGGTGACGGGAGATTCGACGGTCTCGGTTTTATATGTATACTACGAACGTGGAAAGGCTCTAGAAATAAGAGAAAAAACCATTAGCGTCATGGCGTCGCCCGCGTGCTTCACAGGCAATAGGGAAAGAAAAATAATACCAGAGAAAATGCTTACTTAGATCTCGAAAAATCGGTCGTGTCAAAACACAAAGAGATACCACAGTATATCCCCAAAAATTGGGTGGAATTAAATCATCACAAAACTAAATGTGGAATCTCTGACTGCACTTAAACAGAAAGCTTCTCTTCTCGCCGAACGGTCTAACTACTACTAGAAGAACTCGCGATTCGTTTCCGTTAATTTGCCTTTCTCCTTCTACGAGATTCAGAAACCTACGTCAGAACAGCAAGAACTAGTAATGGGCTGAATCATGCCGAGTGATTTCGATACAAGGAATAATTCTAAGATAATAAACGACTAAGTTCTCGTTTATTATCAGGGTAACATGACGGCGGAAGCCACAATTAATGCATTGAAATCAAGTGATTTAAGAAATACCAGAGAATATTCCCTAACAAAACGAGACTTTTAAAAATTTAAATCGATAGCTAGCATTTATAAGAAATAGTACATTCCTATTACTCGGGACATAATAACGATCTCAGAAATGATCGGCCGGTGATAGGAGTCCGGCAACCAAGGGGTTCCAAAAAGTTATGAAATATTCAAAGCGACAATAAGATATGAATCGACAAGTCTAATGCAGCGTAAAGGCAGAATTCTTAAAAATATAAATTGGTAATGTAATTTAAATCAAGCCAAGCTATCCTAATAACAATGTGCTTCGCTTATCAACTAAAATAAATATAGTCACAACGTGTTATAAATGCTTGTTAGCGTTGAAATGAATTCAACGTAAAATGTAGCGCCACTGCCTTAGAATAAACAAGTCCAAGTGGTGATCTGCTGCGTAAGCATAACAAAAAAAGGGCTGATAAGAAATAAATGCCAGCGGTAGAATCATCACGAGCCTTGTATTGATCGGTTCCCTTTTACATTTACATAATTTTGGTTAATATATTTACTCGTATTTAGTTAAATCTGTGAATATAATATATTATTATTATTTCTAACAATTTCTAATAATGCTAATACAAATATATCATTAACCCATACTTAGAATAGAGTTAATTTACATTAAGAAATGTGGCAATTTCAAGTGTATTATCAGCGAATCGAATCAATAAATTTAGAATTAGTAAACCGATGAGTGCAAAATACAGCATCTTTTTTTCCTAAATGCGGCGTATAAATGAAATTCAAAAATATTTGACACTGGCAAAATCGGACTGTTACAACATCACGGGACTAATTAATGCATTGGTTAAGCTCAAATAGCTCTTTTGTCAAAGTTCCATACTTATTACGACTTATATTAATGAAGTCCAACGCACTTGAAAATAAAGACCCATCTTTGGCGGAACCCTTAATTATAGGACACGGTGGTAGTTTTCCACAAGTGCCAGAAAGAACTAAACACATTAATACAAAACATATAATAAACGCAAATAAAATAACAGAACAGTCAAAATTAAAAACTGGTAAGAAATGAATTAATTGAACTAAGGATCACAACCTGAAAATATAAAATTAACCGGGGGACAAACCTGTGCATAATAATATACGCCGGACCGCGGATTAACTTATTCCCTGCGCGCATTATCGTAAAGACGTTTTGTTAGATGGATTAATTTTAGTATCTACATTCATTTTATAGACTCAGGTTCTGGACCCGGCCGAATAACCTGTATCTGGCTTTTATGCTAAGCTAGGTACCCGGTAGCACGCCTTGTCTAAAAAACTGGGCTTGTCGCAGCACTGGTGACATCCAAGTAAGATGTCGTCTGATCATCACCAAGCTTAGCTCAGCTTTAAGGTATAGCTTGCATACTTGATGAATTTAGACTGCACATTTTCCAGTCGGGTAATATGGCGACCAGAGGATGTGTGAGCTTTTCAATATCGAAGTTACGAAAGAAGTATCAAGTTTGAGAACGTAGATAAAAAAATCATCAATCATGCTTGATAAATTGCTAGGTATAAACTGTTTCTGAAGAGTATAAATCTTAGCAAATTTAAGATCAGACTATAACTTAGTAAAATGTATCTTCTTTGCAACGCAGAAGGAATTACTGCTAAATCTGTTTTGTGTTTAAATTCGTAACAATCTAATAAAAAGTCGTTAATTCGTGGGATACTGTGGCATTCATGTTTCAAAATATCTATTACCGTGGCCAATCTCGTTTGCATGTAGCTAATTATCGGACATAGTACCTTTTGTACACCATAAACAGAATATCAGTGGCTGCCGATGGATATTCTGGCGAATTGGATTCTTTCTTCTTTCGTTTGTGAAATTAACAGTTCTGGCTAAAAGGACAATCTTGGAATAACTAGAATAATCATTGTAATTTTGTTGCTTGTAAATGTTGTTAGTGCAACACTATTTCTAGTGTACTGAGTGGGGACAATACTCTTATCTGGAGGACCTTATGAAGCACTATGTTCTGATCAATTGAAATAGTTATAAACAGCTGTATATTAATTAATTGGTCTGTAATTTTTTCGAGCTGTAATTTCAGCAGTCTGTTAGAAATGGATACTGTCTGGTTCTTCCCCCTTGCTAATATCTACGTCATATAAAGCTGTTTCAATACAGGAAGATTGGATTTAATATCATGTTTCGCAGAAACGCATTAGGTGTTGGGGAGGGTTTTTGGACTCTAAATAAGTGAAAGGAATTGTGTGAATAGGTTGACAATGTTTTATCCGCTCGGTCACAGCCAAGAAGCATTTCTTTTTTAACTGCACCCTGCCCAGCCTGAACGCTTTTGCATTATTGTTTATAAAATTGATTATTGTTTTCCATGTGGATATTATAGCATTTCTTCGTTAAGAATTTATACTACCTACGTAAATGGGAAAAACTATTTGATTACTTGTGATCAATCTTCTTCTAGAATACAAGGTTTCTTAATTGAAGTGAGAACCACAAAGAAAATCTGTTATTAGAAATAGACCCCTTCACAGGTACAATCATATTGATGGAATTCATGACATTTTTTGATAGTAATCTCAATTTTTTCACCTAGAAGTTGTATGGTCGTGCTCATTGAAGAGCATTTGGCATAGTGTGTGTAGAGAAGCCTAATGGTTCACTCTATTCCTTCAGATATCCTGATAAGATGTTTTTCAGGTTGCTATTTATTTATTACCAAGAATAACGTCACACAGTACATTTGAGTTGTTAAACAGAACATTAAACTATATTCGGACGTAAAATACTTACAGATATTTCCTCTTCTGATTCAGCATGTGTTTGCATCTACTTGCATTCAATAGGATGCCTTAAAACTTGCTGACAACAAAAAAATTCTCAGAGGTAAAAAAGAAGTTGGTTGTTAAGGCATACTGTAATATAGAATATTTTAGCGACGTTGGCGATTTGGTAATCTGTGAAGTACTTATATATTATGTATTGGTTGTACATATAATTTTCTGATCTTCATAGAGCATATAAGGAGGTAGGATTGATATAGAATGTGAGCAGCGGATCTGTCAGTTTTAAGTATTGTTTTTCCATTATTTATTAATTAGTTATCAGATGACCGTTTTATTTGCATTTTCAAGTTTGTTTATATGTTACTTTATTATTGAAATATTAATGTTTTGTCCTAGAGCTTTAATTTTGAGCCTGATCGATGAGGTAATTTTATTTAGACAATAAAGCATATTTTTAATCGAATTGAAAATTCCTGCTGTCTTTTTGAAGGTCTTGGTTGTCCTTCTAATCTCATAATTTCTTAGATTGAGCTGATTGCCAATATGACACGCTCTTTGTGTTATCCCCTCCCAATTATACTAAAGGGAAATGGCAACCCAATCAACTGAACAAACACATCAGTACCGCGTGCCGTATTACCTTTGTTTACTATTATACAGAGCAACTGTGCTCCGAAGGGCAGTAAAGAATGGCTTAGCAAATACGCGTATTTTAGATTACCAATGTTTACTGCAATTCAGCACATCGCGCTGCAATGGAAAATTATGTATACCTACTATGCGGTGGCCTACGTAAAGACAAGATTAATTGGAAAGGCCAGAGACCTGATAGAAGCAAGCGACACGTTAACCTCAATAATAGACAAACTTAGAGCAGGAATTAGGATAGAAAGTTCGCAAACAACCAGTGCAAAGCTGTTCAGCCTCAAACAAGGCAATAAAGACAAATCCAGGTTTGCTTTAGAGATTGAAGACCTAGCACAAAGGTTAAAGAGAGCATACATCCACGAAGGAGTCCCGGTAGCAATAGCCGAAACCGGGCGAAACCTACGCTACAAACACAAGACCGACATTCCAGAACCAAAAATTTTAGAAACCCTAGATAATGGCAGTACAATTAAATTACCTATGGTGAAATTCGACGTTGAGGTTCAACTATCTTAGGATAGCCTTGAGGACAAAAAGTCGACCAAACGCCGAAAATTACGAAAATAAAATTATGATCACTAATGGCAATATGTCGCTAGCGACAATAGTGTCCAAGCTCGAACTAATGGCTGGCGATCATGATATTTATAAGGTTAAGCTAAAAGCAAATGACCAAATATTTAAAATGTGCACAATAAATAAATTGAAAGAAATAGGGAATAAAATATTGAATAATTTAAATATTATCTTATATAAGGATCCAATTGTTATCTCGAGTCGCGACGAGAAAACAAACCAAATTAGATAATTTCACGATGATCCACTTACGGGAAGACATTGTGGACAAAAGAAACTTCTTAAAAAATTAAGAACCAAATATCGTTGGAAACGAATGTCAAAAGACGTAGCAAACTACGTAAGAAATTGTGTTAAATGCCAATTAAATAAAAAGAAAGTAACTCATGTGGAACCCATGATTATTACACCTACTCCACAGAGAGCTTTCGACATCGTTTGATACGATTGGCCCGTTCCAGAAAACATTCCAAAACAACCAATACGCAGTTACGATCCAATACGAGTTAACAAAATACGTAAAAATAGTACCAATACCAAATAAAGAAGCAAAGACAATCGCAAAAGCAATAATGGACGAATTCATACTTACATATGGACCAATAAGAGAAATTAGAACGGATATGGGTACAGAGTACAGGAATTAGGTATTGCAACAATTGACAAAATTATTAAACATAAATCACACATTTTCGACAGCATATCATAGTCAAATCATTGGAGGATGTGAACGAAATCACAAAGTCCTTAATGAATATGTACGTATGTATATTAACGAAGCAAAAACCGACTGGGACGAACTAATCAAATACTACAGTTTCTGCTATGACACTACGCACAGTGCATATCACAATTATACTCCATTTGAACTAGTTTTCGCACGAAAAGCGGAATTGCTTGAGAATCTGTTAGGAGACAAAGTTGAACCTGTGGACGACACAGACGCATATTATCAGGAAGTTCGACACCTGATACAAGCGACAAACATTCGCGCTCAGCAGTATATTGCAAAAGCTAAAGAGTTGCAGAAACTGACCTGTGATAAAAAAGCTAATCAATTACAGCTTAAACCAGGTGATCTAGTTGTATTAAACAACGAGAACCGAACAAAATTTGATCCTTGGTACAAAGGTCCTTTCTCCATAACGAATATAGAAGGGGTAAATTGCACGATACAATACGCAACGGGAAAAAAGCAAACTGTACAGGGTGGCTCGTTTTCGTGTCTATGTATGGGGAACTCGAAAACCGTAAGAGATACAGTGTCGGTCAAATTAAAAAACCGAAATTTTTTAAAATCGTTTTATTTTTTTCCTAGGCTTATTTAAAAACTGATCTCAAATTGAATTGCACTTTTGCATTGCCACTTTCTCCGCTCTATCCAATGATGGTATCCAGTTTGAAATCCGACGTTTCGTCTTCAAGAGATCATCATCAACTTTCTTTTTTAAATACGAACTTTAATTTTTTTATCGTTTTGCAGATGGTATTGGCGTTATTAATATGAGTAGATATATGTTTTTATTTATTTTTTAATTTTTATTATTATTTTTTTTAATTTATATATTTTGCTTTGGCTTAATTTTAAATAATTTAAGGTAGGTACTTTTGAAATTTTTATATTCTACAAAAATATTTTCAACTTTTAACCAATTAAAAAATTTATTTAATCGAGAACATGAACAATTTATAATCATACTACGTGATACTATGGGTACTTTGATGGAAAAACACCTATTGGAATTTTGCATATAAATAATAAAAAAATAATTTATAGGCAAAATTCCAATGGGTGTGTTTTTCCATCAAAGTACCTATAGTATCACGCTGTATGAATATAAATTGTTTATGTTCTCTATTAAAAATGTTTTTAATTGGTTAAAAGTTGATAATAGTGCATCTTTGCACTAAGCAACTTGTTTGAGTAATAGTTCATGGCCATATTCTCGTAAAAAATAATTTTACTATTTTTTATTTTTAATACAAAAACCAAAATAAAATGTTTTTAAAGAACATAAACATTTTAGAAGTACCTACCTTAAATTATTTAAAATTGCGTCAAAGCAAAATATATAAATTTAAAAAAAATTAATAAAAAAAAATATAATAACATACTCATATTAATAATGCCAATACCATCTGAAAACCGATAAAAAAATTAAAATTCGTATTTAAAATATGAGAGTTGATGACGATCCCTTGAAGACGAAACGTTGGATTTCAAACTGGATAACATCATTGGATAGAGCGGAAAAAGTGGCAATGCAAAAGTGCAATTCAATTTGAAATCCGTTTTTAAATAAGCACAGGAAAGAAAAAAATAAAACGATTTTTGAAAACTTCAGTTTTTTCCGGATATCTCCGGAAATACTCGGAATTTTAAACCTTTCTAAACGGCATATTGTTAGGCACCTAAATGCGCAATTTTGTCTTAATTTGACCGACACTGTATCTCTTACGGTTTTCGAGTTCCCCATAGATAGACACGAATTCGAGCCACCCTGTACATAAAAATAGAATCCAACCATTTGCAAATCTCTAAACTCAATTTCCATACTTTTATTCAATTATTTTTGTAAATTAATTTTAAGCAGTTCCGAAGAACACTTACGCGAATGCAGTGCATTAGAATAACGTATAACCCAATGTACATTCTATTTAACATAGGTATAAGGCATAACGTAATTTTCCTTCTACCTTAATGTATATATTTTTCATGTATATATTTTTCTACCTTTTATGTAAAAATTTATTAGATTTTTAATTATTCTTTGCATTTGGGCTGGCCAACCAAGCAAAAAAAAAGCAACCGCAGTTATAACTTAGATAATAAAAGAAAAACCCTTGCCCAGTCAAGAAAAAAAACCCTAAATATTAATATTTTGTTTCGAAAGAACAATCATTTTAACATTTTATTCTAAGTAATAATATTGTATAGCTTATGTTTTTTTAGAAATATGTACAGGGTGTCCCAAATTCGAGCCTCATCATTGGGATCTCGTAAACTAGAAGAGATACGAGGTCGGTTAAATGGAGGCAAAGTTGTGCAGTTTGATGATGATTAAAATGCCACCTTAAAAGTTAAAAAAATCCGAATACTTCCGAAGATATTTAGAAAAAACCGAATATTCGCGATTTCATTTTTATTTTTTTATGACTCTATTTGAATAGATATAACAAAATAAATTTCATATTCTTATTGCTACTTTTTCTGTTCTACAAGATGGTGTTATCAGAATATCAAACCGACGTTTCGTCTTTGAGCTGCCATCATCAACTTTGGTTTTTTAAATACGACCCTGGAGTTTTTATTACGGATTTTAAGAGCATCTAAAGTCCCAAAGCCAATGATGTATCGCACTTATTCGAAAAATTCATATTAATGGCATTTTCCATAAGACCTCATGTGTTAGAGAGAGACAGAAAACATATATTTGGTAAGATTTTACCAGGAAATCATTAAAATGATTTTTTCGAATAAGTACGATACATCATTGGTTTTAGAACATTAGAAGCTCTTAAAGTACGTAATAAAAAATTAAGGACCGTATTTAAAAAAACAAAGTTGATTATGGCAGCTCAAAGACGAAACGTCGGTTTGAAAATCTGATATCACCATCTTGTAGAACAGAAAAAGTAGCAATGAGAATATGAAATTTATTTTGTTATATCTATTCAAATAGAGTCATAAAAAAATAAAAATGAAATCGCGAATATTCGGTTTTTTCTAAATATCTTCGGAAGTATTCGGATTTTTTTAACTTTTAAGGTGGCATTTTAATCAGCATCAAATTGCACAACTTTGCCGCAATTTAACCGACCTCGTATCTCTTCTAGTTTCCGAGATCCCAATGATGAGGCCCGAATTTGGGACACCCTGTACAATTAGGTTTACTCGAATGTCCTCATTTTTGCCACAACAAAAATAAGGAACATTCCCAAAAGAGGGGAGGTGTAGGGTATCTAGAAAACACTCCGTATTTCAGAAATTAGACCAGTGAAGGTAATCTGTCCGAGTCGAGGTTTAAGCGAAGGTTATTTATATTATCTGGTACACGTAATATTATTGTTTCAATTCAACGAACGCGCTATCAAACGCCGAGAACAAGGATGACTTGACCTTGACGACCTTGCACTGTTATTATAATAATATATACAAGTCTTGAACCTACATCAACTCGATATATATAGGAGATTAGAAGACTGAGGAACAATCGGTATCAGAGTATAAGCAATATTATACAACATAATATAATGATAATCATAGCGAGAATTATAAGTAATAATTAATGTGAATACAGAACTCAAATATTACCTGGAGTATTATTCAAATGAGTGAAAGAGTTCTACACTAGAAACAAGAAACGGCAATTAAATATTTCTTGTTTTTAAGTAGGAAGTATATTTTGACATGGATTAGAAACACCATGACGAGTACCTTATAGGCAATTAATTTTTTTCCAAGTTCCCAAATAACTTCGTAGGCTATTTTTTTATGTTTTTTATTATTATTTATTTATTGTGTTTTTAGGTGATACTACCTACACAGCTATTGCAAGCGTTTTTAGTGTCCTTATTGTCAATTTACAGCCTCAAATGACTGCTGGTGACGCCATGTGGTTTTTGGACTATTACAATCATATTTGTAAAAAAGGGCAGTCATTAATGGAAGATCTTGATGCTGATCCGTCAATAGTAAGTTTATTATTTTACAAGTTTAGTACAGTAATAAATATGTATATCCTGCCAGTGTGTATTAAGATACTTAAGTAAGTATTTTTTGGGTAAGTTGCGGGTATTACTTTTTCCTTAGTTTCCTGTTCACGTAAAAATATTGCACCAATTTAGATCTATTTTTGGGAAATTATTTATCAAAATGTTTAATAAATTTCTTCATGTTTTGTTGATAATATGCCATTTATTTGTTTATTATTATTTTGTGTTTATTATTTATTCATTTATTTCCAAACAACGTTAGTAGTTTATTACATTATAATTACATATAAAATAGGCCTGAAAATTGATCTGTGAGGAACTCCACAATTTATAACTTTGTCAGAATTTTCAATATATTTAATTTGATAAAACTAGATAAATAATTTTTTAACCAATTATAATTTGTACCTCTAATTATAAGGCGAATAAATCTTGTAAAAAATGGAATAATGCTCAGTATCAAATGCCTTGCATAAATCTAAAGATATCAATATCCATGCATTTACGAAAACCATTTTGGCATGTGAAAAGCAAATCCGAACTCTCAACGTTAGTTAAATAATTTAAAATTAACTCGTTTTTCTATTATTTTTGAAAAAAAACGTAGGATCCGTATTGGACGATGATGATAAACATTGCAACCATACGTTTTCCGTTTTTAAAATTGTACAACCCCTTGGCTATTATCATTGTCTATATCACTTTTAGCAATCTATCTAAACTGTTAGCAGAACCAGTGGATTTTTGGGGAGTTATGTCTTCAATTTCATTTTTATATACTTCATTTGGGTCCAAAAACATTGACAGACTAGTAATTGAAAGCACTGCTAAATATTGGCACGTTTGAAGTGTTGCTTGACAATTACTTTTAGTATTAGTTGTAATGTAGCCTCTATGCAGATACGGATATGAAAAAATGCAGAGATCTCTAGGTTCCTAGTTATGTCAGTAACATGTATTATTTTTTAAACAAAGTAGTGTACATTGGATATATGTATTTCAATTTCAATGACTTTTTGTTTTTACAATATCCTGATTGATTGCCCCTGGGATTTCTAAAATAGTGATGAAACTGATGTGCAGCGTGAGTTTGTCTTCTTTAGTGGGGCTCTGCATACCACACACCTGCAGACCTCAGAAAAACGGTATGCTATCCATTTTGATCAGGCTATGAGTATAAGTTGATTTAATTGTCGACGTGCAGGATCATTGGCTGGTCTTGTCTGAGTACCGGCATTATCACAGACTGATTAACAATGCTTAAAATCCCGTCAGATCTATGGGCGAATTATTATTAATAGTTTCCGAGGTTATTTGCGGGACTATTTCCCTCATATACACAAAAGTAGAGGAAAATATCAGCGACTATTTCCCCTAAATTTCGCTAATATTTCCCTACAGGTCATATTAAAAATGACATGCCATTTTATATGTCTAAAGGTTGATGTAATTTTCCGTCAGTTTAAAACTTAATGAAAAATGGAACGTTTCGAATACGTATGGAAACAATTCAATAGAAGGTACGCACTATGTAGAGAGCTTCCAGAAAGTTAGGGAAAGTAGGAAAAAAAGTAATATCTGTTAAAGTAAGCGAATGAAAAACAAGAGCGAGGTTGAACGTGTGAGTTCTGCAAATGTCTGGCTTGATCAGCCAAATATTGCCGAAGTTCGCAAACAATAACAAAATTAGGTGTTACGTTATCCGTAGAGGGTAGTAAGGTTTCTAAACAGACAACCTCGCAAGAAAAGAAATTTTATTATTTCCCCCTAACATGTATTATCTTTATTTCGCTTCCTAAACTTTTAGTTTTCGGTTGAAACGTTCTCGATTTCGATCCTTGGTTCTTTAGTTCTCATTTTCATGTTTTACATCTGTAAAAAAATTTTTGTTTGGTTTAGCGATATGACAATAAACGTGAATAACTTGTAACAAGTTCGAAACGCGATTTATTAATTACTTTACTCTAAATTCGACAATATATTCAAGTCAAATTCTCGATCAGCATTGGCGCGAGACGAAATGTTGAGAGATTTGTTTGAAATGAGAAACCAGAGATAGGAAGAAAGACCTACTCCGTACCTCCATACCTCAGTAATGAAAGTAAATATTATAAAGTGATCACTAACCAGAAATATTAATCGACGTAAGACTTAGGTACATCGTCGAAGATCTGGGAAAAATGAGGAAAAAATATGTAATTAATAATAATAAACACGTGTATAAATAAGACTCCAAAAGGACCGGTCCACAATACAAACAAAGGAATCTCTTATATGATAATTACAAACAATGTTAGCTAATAGCAGGATATTTTTTAGAGAAATACCAGTCTAGGTTAAAGGCCGGTGATCAGAGTTTGGCAATAAAATAAAGAAATGACGTACGCTAGAGGCGGTAATTCGTAGAGAGAAAGTATTATGTAATAATAAAATGAGGGTTAAACGAGTGTATCGGAGTATAAACAAACAAATCTATGACAATAAACAAATGTAAGAAAAAGAGAGAGGATCGGTTTAAATTAGTTCTTTCAAACTAAGAAAGTATACGACCTGAACCATGATATATTTTTACATGATAATTAAACGACCATAATTAGACTTCGATAGAGAAAATAAAAACATATAAAAGGTTATAAAATAATTTATTTTTTTACATTTAACCAAAATGGAAAAGGGCAACCAAAATATCCCTAAGTATAGATTTAAAATAATAAAATACAGAAGTGTTGATACATATAATACAACTGGCAGGAACGTCAAACTGGTGAGAGGAGTTTGATTACGGGGAGTGACGCCCCCGCCATTCCGAGTTGCCATGGGATATGGCACATCAAATCCCATCGTCCTCCCCCAGGCTGGAGAACACCAAAGTACAAAGTCTGGAGCTGATCAATGACAGTTTGTGACAAGAGGGGCTGCATTGTATTGGCTGGCAGAAACGTCAAACTGGTGAGAGGAGTTTGATCACGGGGAGTGACGCCCCCGCCATTCCGAGTTGCCATGGGATATGGCCCATCAAATTCCATCGTCCTCCCCCAGGCTGGAGAACACCAAAGTACAAAGTCTGGTGCCGATCAATGACAGTTTGTGACAAGAGGGGCTGTATTGTATTGGCTGGCAGGAACGTCAAACTGGTGAGAGCAATTTGATTACGGGGAGTGACGCCCCCTTCATTCCGAGTTGCCACGGGATGTGGCCCATCAAATCCCATCGTCCTCCTCCAGGCTGGAGAACACCAAAGTACAAAGTCTGGAGCTGATCATTGGGGCGTGATCCAACAAACCCCATTTTTACCCCTGTCAGACTAGGGACCGCCAAAGGGATGAGTCTGAGGCCGTTGCTTCCAGTGGAAGCGGCCCTAGGTGGTAGATGCATAAGCCTACTCGCATCGTCCGGTGAAAGACCACCCCACCAGAATTGGGAAGCGCTAAGTGGTTTCCCCAAATCACGTTCCGCTTCCGCGCTGGTGGTCCCGGGTTTCACAGTAGAAATATATGGACATGATGGTGCTTCCAGGATCAAAACATTCCGGAGGTAAACTCTCCGGCCATTCGGATCTCCGGGCGCTGGGTGGCCCTGGGAGCCCTTCATTCCGCATTTCACAGACAGCAAAAATACCGAACCAATTTAGAATAGATTTCTGCAACATAAGAGGCCTAAATACAAACATAAATTCGGTACACCAACATCTACAAGCAAATAGACCACATATATTAGCCCTTACAGAAACACAAGTATGTTCTACAACAACAACAGTGAACTACCTCTATCCTGGTTACGACTTACATACCCGATTTATATATAAGTTCGGAATATGCCTTTTTGTCCGAAGCGACCTTTCATGTCACCGCGAGGAAACACTCGAACCGAACAACCTTGACGTCATGTGGCTCAAGTTCACCGCCAAGGGATTAACCAAGTTTATATGTTGTATCTATCGCCCTCCGAGCGATAGAGCCTACCAAAGCTTTTTCTCAACACTAGCTACCACCTTTGACTCAATACAGGTCGATCACCCCAGTTCAGAAATAATCGTTCTGGGAGACTTCAATGCCCACAACACCAACTGGCTCAAACATCACAACAAGACCGACAACGAAGGTAGAGAAGCTGAAGCATTTGCCATCAGCTGCGGGCTTACTCAACTTGTAGACGAACCAACTCGAATCTCAAAGAGGGGCGAATTCGCCGCCCTCCTGGATCTTTTTCTGACCACCAATCCTGACCAGTACAAGGTTACAGTTGGTCCGCCATTAGGTACCTCCGACCACAAACTTATTACAACGGTTTGTGAATTGCCACTCATACAGAAGGATCCACCATTGCCTCGCAAAATCTGGCATTACAATTCTGCAAACTGGGACGATCTAAGGCAGTTTTACCTAGATTTTCCTTGGCTCGACGTCTGCTTTGCCACTGACGACCCGTCAGACTGCTGCGAAGAGATCATGCAAGTAATCTCCTCAGGAATGCAAGCATACATCCCAAATTCCATCAAGTTACCATCAAAAGGAAAGCCCTGGTTCGACAAAAGATGCGAAAGAGCTGTAGGAAGGAAACAGCAAGCCTATAAGTACTGGCAGCAAAATCAGACCGCCGAAAATCGCAATTATTTTATCGAAGCGAGAAACGAGTGCAAGCTTGTGATCGACGAAACTAAGGACAAACACAATCAAAGGATCAGGAATA